>BROE01000004.1:16024461-16049286 GCA_036571765.1 Plecoglossus altivelis | reverse complement strand
AGGGTGCCCTGGTGCCACGTGCACTGATGGACGCCTTTGTGCTCGAACATGGTGTTCGTTATGGACAAACTGTAACTAGCACAGAAGTCCAACAACAAAACACCGCTCGGGTTCAGATCGGGGGGACCGTTCCTCCCAATCACACCTCTCCAGGTGTCACTGTCGTTACCCACATGGGCGTTGAAGTCCCCCAGCAGAACAATGGAGTCCCCGGTCGGTGCACTATCCAGTACCCCTCCCAGGGACCCCAAGAAGGCCGGGTACTCTGCACTGCTGTTCGGCCCATAGGCCGATACAACAGTGAGAGACCTGTCCCCGGCTTGAAGGCGCAGGGACACGACCCTCTCGTCTACCGGGGTAAACCCCAACACGTGGCGGCTGAGCCACGGGGCTATGAGCAAGCCCACGCCAGCCCGCCGCCTCTCCCCGCGAGCAACGCCAGAGAAATGTAGAGTCCAGCCTCTCTCGAGGATAATGGACCCAGAACCCAGGCTGTGCGTGGAGGTGAGGCCGACTATATCTAGCCGGTAACGCTCTACCTCCCGCACAAGCTCGGGCTCCTTTCCTGCCAGCGAGGTGACATTCCATGTCCCCAGCGCTAGAGACCGTGTGCATGGCCTCGGTCGTCCAGGCACCTGCCCCTGACCGCCGCCCAAAACACACTGCACCGGCCCCCTACGGTCCTTCCTGTGGGTGGTGGGCCTGCAGGAAGGTGATCCCACGTCGCCTTTTCGGGCTATACCCGGCCGGGTCCCATGGGCAAAGACCCGGCCACCAGGCGCTCGCCTGCGAGCACCCACCCCGGGCCTGACTCCAGGGTGGGGCCCCGGTAACGCCACTCCGGGCGACGTAGCGATTCTCTTTGGTTTGGTCATCATAGGGGTTTTTGGTGAACCGCACTCTGTCTGGCTAGTCACCTAGGACCAGTTTGCCATGGGAGACCCTACCAGGGGCTTATTGCCCCCGACAACATAGCTCCTGGGATCATTCAAGCACTCAAACCCCTCCACCACGTTAAGGTGGCGGTTAAAGGAGTGTGTATATATACACACGTATATATATACACACACACATACATATACATATACATATACATATATATATATATGTAAAACCTTCAAATGGGTTTGTCCTCCCAACATTTGCTGATAGTGAGAGAATATATATATATATAATGTAATTGGAATATCATCAAAAAGTTGATGTGAGTATTATATTCATTAATTACACACAGACTGATATATTTCCAATGTTTATTTCTTAATTTTTATTACTGTAACTGACAACTAAGGAAAATACCATATTCAGTATTACAGAAAATTAGAATATTTCTTAAGGCCAATACAAAGAGGATTTTTAGAAATATTGGCCAACTGAAAAATCCATCCATCCAAGCCAGCAAGCCACCTTTTTCCAGTCAAGAACCATGGCTTCGAATTTGGAGGTGCTGATTTACATCCAGGCCACGTCACACTCGGCTGCAAACTGCTCTAGTGCATGCTGCAGGTCCCGGTCCAATGAAGCCAACAGGACAACATCATCTGTGAATAGTAGAGATAAGATCCTGTGCTCCCCAAATCAGACACCCTCCGGCTCCTGGCTGTGCCTAGAAATTCTGTCTATAAAAACAATGGACATAACAGGTGACAAAGCGTAGCCCTGGCGGAGTCCAACATGCACCGGGAACAAGTCCGACTTGTCCAGCAATACGAACACAGCTCCTGCTCCAGTCATACGGGGACTGGACAGCCCTGAGGGCCCCGGGACCCTGTACTCCCGGCAAACCCCCTACAGGACACCGCGAGGGACACGGTTGAATGCCTTCTCCAGGTCCACAAAGCACATGTGAACTGGTTGGGCAAGCTCCCATGAACCCTCAAGCACCCGATGAAGAGCATAGAGCTGGTCCAGTGTTCCGCTACCAGGACGAAAACCACACTGCTCCTCCTGAATCCGAGGTTAAACAGATTCTCCTCTCTAGTACCCTGGCGTAGACCTTGCGTGGAGGCTGAGGAGTGTGATCTCCCTGTAGTTGGAACACACCATCCAGTCCCCCTTCTTATAAAGGGGTACCACCACCCCCAGTCTGCCAGTCCAGAGGTACCATCCCAATTTCCACTGGTATTCAGGGAATGTCACAGGTAGATCATAATCTGCTTAGTATGTAGCCAAGACTGACTTGTGCAAAAAGGCTTTCCAGCATATAATAGGCACTATTCCACCTTGTACACGCATCTTGTCGGGGGCTTTTGGTGGTATTCTGATCTGCTCTTGGATGGATTGTCGGCACACAAAGCGGAGAGCGAAGAAATGCATGAAAGGACTAACAATTTTCCTGCCTTTTGCCATCTCATCTGCCATAGCCTAACTGAGTGGACTCAACAATCCTTCATTGATCACTAGTGCCATGCACTGTAGGCCATTCAGATCATTGTTTTCTATGGCTTTGGCCATATTTCTTGCGTTGTCACTGATCATTACTGTCATCACGATATGCACTTTAAATCAGTTGATACGCCAAATGTCAAGGTTCACAAATGCCTCTCATGATGGCTGCAGCTGTATAGGACCCCCTAAACTCTTGAGTGACACACAAACGTTTGTGGCTTGAAATTTTTGTCGATTCAATATGCATGTATATTCAGCATACTGGTGTAACTGACATCTAAGCGATTAACGATTGTTTGTTTTTTTATGTCAGCCACAACAAAACCTAAAATATTACAAAACTTTATACTATTGTTGATTATGTTCAGTTTGTTTAAGTTAATTAAACATGTACTAATCCATAAGTAGAGTTGTTTAATACAACTCAATTAATATAATCACTTTAAAGCGATTATTCTAAGTTTGATCCTTTTTATAGTTACTGCTGTTAGGATTTGGAGGGCAGAATACAATTCATCCATCTCTTTTTTATCTTACAGCAAGAGATTTGGGAGAGATGTTGAGAAAAGAGCTCTGTTAACATGCAACATTCATCCATGGATGTCTCCCTCGCCTCAGAAAATGTAGCTGAATGTGGCAGAAGTTCTGGACCTCTCACTGAACACATTCTTGTGTAATCATCCCTGAGGACTCCTGCTCCATTCCTCTCTGCCGTCTGCACCATGTAGCAGCAGGAAAGGCCCAACACACAAAGGTGTCATGATCAATATTCTAGAGAGCACCTGCCAGGGCTCCTCTGAGATGAGGCAAAGACTGATCTTATCTAATGTGTGTGCACGAGTGTGTGCTTGTGTGAGAGAGAGATCGACACCCACTGAAGAGCCTGTCACCATCAGAGATAAATGTAGTGGATGCACGCTGAATAATTTACACACACCAAAAATAAAATCAAAAACCTGTACCCTCTCAGAGAACTAGATAGATGAGAAGTCTTGTGTCCCAGAGGACCTGCAAACAAAGCCAAAAGGAAGTGTGGAAAGGATTAGGGTCACTGCTGTATGGTAATCATACAATATGCCAGACACTGATCAGTGAAGATGCAATAAATTCTTCATTAGCACTTGATTAACATATATATATTTTTATGTTATTGGTCGAAGTCACTACGGAATCAATCATCATTGTTTAGAAACAAAGTAATATAGGAAAAATCGGAATCATTGTTTACGGAATTCTATTTTCCAAATGCAAGAGATTTTAATTCAAATTGTTAGCCACCCAGTCGTGTTGGCCAATACTCCAGCAAAGTTTATTGTTTAAACTCACACTTATGGAAATTCCTTTTCTTTCTCCCTTTCTTGCTCTCCATACTGCTCCTTCTTTCTACATCTCTCTTGATAGCTTCTAGATCTTTAGATCTTCTGAGTTTGGAAAATGTATATTTTGGACAAATGAAAATTAAATTATTTGATCTGAGTGCTGACTTCAAGTGCAAGCTATAGCTGAATCCCCTGACCCTGGGGATGCCCAGGTTGGTGGGTACACATGAGTCACTGGTGTATAAGAACATGGTGGTGGTTACAGAGATAGACCACATTTGTAGTGGCATGGGGGGGGGGTGTTAGTGAAAGAGCACCTCACTGTATGTTCCAGGAGAAGAAGAATGGTAAATTCAGCCCCCTGCATGAAAGATAAACGTGGATCATAATGGCCCCTGTGGAATGTCAAAGGTAATTTGAAATGGATACAATGCCAATTGCAGTCCCCCTATTTTTGTCTACATGTAATTAGGGGTCCAGAGTTGAAAGTTTCACCCACTACCAAGACATTGCCTATCCATGAGAATGTTATAATAAATCGAACCATTACACAAATAACATGTGCATTCTGTGCAAATGTTCATCCTCCCTCAGGGTATCAAGATTCACTTGGAGGGGGTTGGCTTTCTATAGGCAAGGAATGCTGAACACAGTATAATTTATATAGAATAAAGGTTACAATCCTTAATTTCTCTGACATACTCCTACTCCAACTCCTCTTACTGTCTGTCCATTATTAGAATGTGCAGAATTAGTGATGTTTTAGAAAACATCACTATGCACATGAACAGATTCAACCTGTGAATTCAAGCGGTGAATCAGAAGGATGGCTACTCCCATATTCTCTGAAAAACATTGATAGGAGGTCAGGTTGGGAGAAACATTTTTACCATTAAGTATGCAGAATCAATGGATCTCAAGGAAGTTTATTACTTGTGAAAGTAGTAAGTAGACAAGTCGTCATGGTGGTACAAAGTTGTCTGGAGTCTTATCTCCAAGCAACATCATGTATACTGTCATCAACAATAACAGTTCTCCCTATTTATTGGTTCTTTGATTGGCTTACTTCTCAAGAGAATAAAGTAAGTTGATTCTTGACAGACTGTTTCCAAACTTTGACCCAGGTGCTAATAACCATCATCGTACATTCCTAAAACTACCGGGTGCATCTACCCCAACTGATCAGATGTCCTTTTAGAAGGGGTCATTCTATTCAAACGGTAAATAATCTACTCTGCTACAAACAGACCCGCCAGTGTTCACAGACACTAAGTCTATGACAAATGTTCATCCTCCCTCAGGGTATCAAGATTCACTTGGAGGGGGTTGGCTTTCTTTAGGCAAGGAATGCTGAACACAGTATAATTTATATAGAATAAAGGTTACAATCCTTAATTTCTCTGACATACTCCTACTCCAACTCCTCTTACTGTCTGTCCATTATTAGAATCCATTGTTCAAAACAGGTCATCTGAACTTTGACCTATTAGTAGGCCTACACTGCAGAAAAGCAGTGATTGGTTAGTGATAAGTTAAGCAATTAGTGTTTGCACATGTAAGTGTTATTGTGTTACCTGGTGAATAAGTGTAGCATTTGATTGGTTGTGTTTGGAAATGGAAAGCAAAAAGTGTTTCATGCAAAAACTGAGGTTGAGAAACAGCTTATGGTTTTGGAGATGCTGTGTAGTTTTGTAGGTTGAGCGAGAGGTTTCCAAAATCATGTGACAAAAACATTGTGTGTAAGCAGTTTATAAAACTGTATATGAAAATAGGCAGTTTGCTTCAACAGATTTATACATCCATTTTTGTCTGTAGTCATTTACAGAATTACAGTATAACCATTACTTTGATTCCACCAAAGCATTAATTATATATCTGTTGTAAAGGGGGGAACTACCAACTAGACTTTGTTTAATGCACAACAGGAAAAAAAATGATGTTGTTAACTTGGCAAGCATTGACCAAAAAACCTGTGATCAGTAAACCCAAGCAATGAATACATGTTTCTCATTCATTTACATCCTTTCATCTTTCAAACCTGTTTATGCCCAATACAAAAACATACATTTTTCACCAATTAATAACCAGCAGCATAGAGATGAAAAACGTATCTGTTTTTAGGTGGTGGTGAGATGATGATGTTTATAACAATCAATGTTCCTTCACCACAACATAAAAATCAATGTCCATGAGAACCAAAGTCCAAGAACGCCATCCTAGTTTCATAGTGCAACCTGTACTCCTTAGTATCCTGGATAAATCCAATAGAAAATGGAGTCCTTTTCCGATCATCCGATCTTCCTGGGCATACAACTCACAGTTTCTCAATCAGGACCAATGATTGTTTGGAGTCATACGCCATGCTTAGTCCCTCCATTACCAAAAAATCTCCTTCTCCTCTTTTCACTCATTTTATACCCGAGTATCGCTCATTGTTGCCCCCTCATGGAGAGTAGTACAATTACACACAAAGAAAAAACATGTTAACAGGTTGTTAACCGTTACAACAGTAATGAGTGAAAAAGGCAGAAACTAAAAGTACTTAAAGTAATTCTAACAAAGAATTATAGAGATAATCCTGCCTCTCTTTAGCATCACTCTCTCATCTAATCAAGATCAACAGTCTTTATCTTCTCCTTCCAGCAGCCCATCTTCCTTGTTCCGTTTCCAAAATACTGTGTTTCTGAGCTGTACCTATCTATAACAGTATACATGCTTACTAAGTCTAAAACAAGACACCTGCTTAGGCTTTCAGTTGTAATTGCAATCAGCAGTGTTTGAGATGCACCAGGTTGAAATCCATTCTGTTTTGAATGTGTGGTTTTGATAGCAGTGTGTTAGCATTAAATGCTGTGAATCCCCGGTGCTGTGAAAGTTGTGGTTAAAGTCATGGAATAAGTGTATGGAAACTAAACTAAACGTTCAATGTTTCAAACTTTCATAGATATTGAAAACTGCGTTCAAGCAATGAAAAACCAACTAGAGTTTGGTTCACATGAACTGCTCCTGTGCAGACTGTAGTTTGAGTTTAACACATGACTTCAGTTGTGCCCACTCGTCTAGCAATCAAAAAAAACTGTAGGACATTCAGAGAAGAAAGTAGGTAATTATTTTATTTTATTTCAGTAATTTAAAGTTTATTGTATACATTTGAGTCAGTACATACCTTTGTGGTATTTTAAACAAAAGTATTGTATTCTCCATTACTATTGACACTGTAAGTGTTTGAGCTGGATTCCATGGAGAGGCCCCATAGATACATTTTTTGTCCATGAAGAAGGGTTCAATCTGGCAAAAAGGAGAGGGAGAGGCAGAAACATAATTGGTCAACATGCCATTGTGGGAGTCCCTGTCTAGTGTGGCAGCAATGTCAGCCATAAATAACAGTTGGGATCTCTACCATTAAGCAACCCTGCATAACATCTTCTAACATTTCTGGGTGGTCTTTGGGATGTTTTTTGACTTAGTGTCTTTGATGACTTGGGGGTTCTGTTTGTGTCAGAGCAATTTAATTAACACCTATATGGAATGATCCCTTCAAAAGGGACATCTGACCAGTTAGGGTAAATGCCCACTGTGGTTTTAGGAATGAATGGGTATAGTTCTTTTCACCTGGGCAGAAGTTTATTGACAGTTTGGCTACAGTCAATGACTGTATTCTTTTAAGGAGGGTTAGCCAATCACAGAACAGACATTAACGTTGTGTGTTGTAAATGGACCAATGACTTTTGAGAACTGTGTTTGTGTTGATAATTTAAATGATGGATCTTGGAGATAAGGCATCAGACAACTTTGTACCATCATGACAACGTATGTCCTTGCTTCATGTGCAAGTAATAAGTTTATCCACATTGCATGCTATGTTCTGTTTTGCCAGACAGCGTGATAAAAACCTTGAATGGTGTATCCAACCAAACTTGGAGGCCTTGTTAATGTGCCTACCTGCCTCCTCCATTGCCTGAAGAAATTCCTTCTTGACAAAGAGACAACCATCGTACATTTTCCAGCACCATTTGGAAAATTACTCAATAGGGTTTAGAAATGGTGACCATGGAGGCAAGTAGACAACAAAAAAATGTTAATGAGTAATAAACCAGTTTTGGACTTCATGGGCACGATGAAGCGAACACTTTACCAGATGATGATGAGTCTTGCCAAATCTTAATTATGCATACCTTTAACATGCATATCATAAACTGCATCCATAATGTTTTTTAAATAAGAAAATCAGTACGATCAGAGATCAATTAAGTGAAATTACTCCCACTATTAGTATTGAGCACGCACGATCTGTGAAGCTACTGCCCCATGTTGGTCCATCGGTTACTCTGGACAGGTTCACTGCTGTTGATCAGGCAGAGATCACTTCGGTCATCATGTCCTCGAAATCATCCACTTGTATTTTAGACCCGATCCCAAGTAGACTCCTCAAAGAAATCCTCCCCTTAATTATAGGCTCTATTCTTACGATCATAAATACTTCGCTCGAAATTGGTTATGTCCCTCAGTCTTTCAAGTATGCGGTTATTAAGCCACTGCTGAAAAACGCGAATCTTGACCCGGACCTACTGGCCAATTATAGACCAATTTTGAATCTTCCTTTTGTGTCCAAAGTCCTTGAAAGAGTTGTAGTTAAGCAGCTCTCTCACCACCTTAAGGGCAACCATTTGTTTGAGGTTTTTCAGTCTGGGTTTAGAGCCCATCACAGCACGGAAACTGCATTAGTTAAAGTCACAAACGACTTATTATTAGCTGCTGACAATGGAATGGTTTCTATCCTGGTTCTGCTGGACCTCAGCGCTGCGTTTGACACCATCGACCACACAATCTTGCTTCAGAGATTGGAATGTGACGTAGGTGTCAGAGGGACAGTCCTCAGCTGGTTTAAATCCTATTTATCGGATAGGTACCAGTTTGTTAATGTAAACCAAAGCTGTTCCCCTTGCTCTGAAGTAACCTACGGTGTCCCGCAGGGTTCTGTACTCGGTCCTATTCTGTTTACGCTCTATATGCTGCCTTTAGGTAACATTATCAGAAAGCATGGCATTAACTTCCACTGCTATGCGGATGACACACAGCTGTATCCTCGCGTGGTATCAGCAAGTTTCGCCCTCCGTTTTGGTTTGGGGCCTCCTGTTCCTGGATGTGCCTATTTTGGCGATGACTATCCTTCACCCTAGAACCTCGCCCCGCCCTAGCGAGCCTGACTCTTGTTGTCTTACCCAGTGCGTGCTCCTCAACTGTCGGATGTGCTTCGTACAACAGATGAACTGCTTTCCTCAGACCCGCTTCGCTGGATAGCCGAACTCTCCTCGCAGTTGATGATCTAGATGAACCCCTTCTTCCGCCTGAGGGGTTCTTTTTTTTTACAGTCCATCTGCATATGATTTTGCAGGTGGACAAATGGGCACGCGCCATTCTGGGAGCATCTACAGCCTGTCTGTCCGTGGGAGTAGGATCTCTGTTTCACTGTGGTTCTCCCCGAGCTTTCTACTTTTTCCCACAGGGTTTTTTGTAGTTTATCCTCGCCGAGAAGGAGGGTCTAAGAACAGGGGATGTTCCGGGACAATCATCCAGTTGCTAAAATCAAATGTACATTTTTATAACTTGGTTTTCTGTTTATTGACCAATGATAGAATCCTTGTCGCCCTTCGAGGCAACTGTTGTTGTGATTTTGGGCGTTACAAAAATAAATTGAATTGAATTGAATTGAATAAAACATATGATGTACTTTGTTATAGGGGCCAAGTTTGGCACGAAGGACACCAATTTTTGTAATTGCGGCACACATTGTAATGTTTCTGTCATGTTGTCCAGTGTTTTTGCATTTTTCCCCCCTCTGGATTTTTTTGAGATTGAAACTCACCTCATCATATAAATGAATCCATGCCAATGGCATGGGTATTCATCTCCATAATTCTCTATAAATTATAACAGAAAAAGAAAACGGTAAACTGACAACCGAATGGCCTGACATGGTTGGTACAAGCCTGATATTTTGGAGAAAGTATTATATATGCAGCCACATAGAATCAAGAATTTTCGACATGACCATCACAGAGCTGATTTTTGTCAAGAGGACAGTCTATTGTTGCTCAAGAAATACAGGCCCAAATTGCAACGTCAATAGGTGGTGGACTCAAAAGCACCATTCAGTATTCGCAGAAAACGTTTTTACTGGATTAAGAAGACAAGACAGGGAATGACAGGAGATACAAACACAAACCAGCAACAGGTGATAGAAACACAAGGGATAAATACACTGGGGCTGTATTGAAAACAGGTGCTGTCAATTAGGGGTGGGGAGGTCAATCACAGGAAGGGTAAAATATACTGAAATAAGAGGAGAGGTGAGTGGGAAAGGCGCAGGTGGAAATATTCACAAAGAGTAGATCTGTGATGTGACAAACAGCCAGGAGATGCTTCAGTCCTAAAGGGCAGAATACTCTGACCTGCTGTTCATTGTGTATACACAGCCAACAGTTAGAGATTTCCCACCACACTGATGGCTGATCTTGATCATAGACCAATATACCTAGACCAAGTGCTGATTAATTTATACGGAAGGTTTTCAATGGCACAGTGAGACAACCAGGAGCGAGAAATGTACCACACCAACTTTCAAGTGCTGGCTCACCTGGTCTAGCGCAGAACAGTAGCTCGCCATGCTCCTGAGATATGGGTAACTTCAGCCATGGACTCTATGAAAGGGGTGTTTTAAGAGAAAGTGAGAGCTACAGGAGAAATGTTTGAGCGCCTTCTAGCTCACACAAAGCTTGCGCACTCACATCGAGCGGAACACGTCATACACACCAGCGTGTAAGCTACAGCATTGCAACACAGTTAGACAACTGGTGAATGGAGTACAACTCCAATCAAGAAACTAATACATCATGTGAATGTTACTAAATAAATGCTAACAGTACGGTACAGTATTCCGTTGCATACATGTCACTGTTATAAATATGATGAGTTTATTAACTTTATTAATACTAGCTTACTGTTATTGTAAATGTTATTGTACCTACTCTTATTGTTACTATTAATGTGCAAAGTGTAACATGGTTTTCTACACCAAACTTAAATGCGAATCAACTGTTTAACCTCAGTATGAGGTGAACTAAATTTCTCTGCTTGACTCACTCTTCTGTGTATGAGTGGAGGATAAAAGACCACACCTCCAGCAGGCAAGGAGTGAGTTGTTAACTCTTGGTGTTATCGCTACCTAAGAGGCCTGTGAACACTTTCAGGTACAGCGCAAACACAGGTAGTTTTGGTCTGCTGCCTTGCATCCATTGTGTGTCCTCTTCCTGTATGAATACTTTGTTCCGGGAGTCTGTGCCAGGGACAAAATCGACACCGTAGGCATTACAGGCCACACTCACATCATTGCACTCACTCTCTACCACCATTACTTAATATCTCCAGCCTGTGTCCAATAAATTGCTCGTCAGCTTTCGGCTCCCTGTCACTTCAGCATCCTGACACTCTGACGCTTTCTGCATAAATCCTAATCTTTCTGCATTGAATATGTTGGATGTTGGGCGACTGAGAAAGTACCTAAAGGAATCCTCTGTCAGTCACTGAGATGGCAGGTTGATTACATGCATGCAAGATGAAGATGCCACATCATGGCACATCAAGTAGGAATGATATTCCCCCTGAATCTGTTCATTCTGAAGGCAGTTGCAGATATCTTATAATCTGTGGCTGGTGATTAAGAAGATATAAATGTGATGATGGAAAACTAAAGAGTTGGTGACTTTCATTCAATTATGCAAATTGTGCAAGTGGTCATATGATTTTTTTACTCACTCTTAACAGAGGATACTCTTTTAGCTTGTGTAGCACACAGCAGTCTGTCATACAGCAATGAAGTACAGTCCAAATAGCAGTCTGCTAACCAACCCAAAACAAAACAACCCTCATACAGGTTATGATCAGTGCTGGGGGTAATTTCACCACCATAGTCCTGCTAAAGAGGTACTGTGTGTGAGGGGATGAGGAAAGGCATGCTCCTTCAAACCTTTATAAGTTACAGCTAAGGTGTAAACCCTCAGAAATTGGAAAATGAAAAGTTAGGGCATTATCTGTGATGACCAGCGATTCTGCAAATAGAACTCTACAGAACTTTGAAGCATTTGATCCAGAGTAATGAAGTTTGGGTCCCTCCAAACTCAAACACGAAACATCCCTTTATCTCTCCTCTCTTTCATCCACAGAGCAATTATTGATTCATGAATGTTAATGATTGGTCTGCGTTTGATGTCCCCTTGTAGAAAGACTCCCCATAATGTTATATCAAGTCTCAACTGTAGATATAGGAAGTAAACTGGAGAATGACTTAGAAAACCCTTCTAGTCACTCTGGATTTCTAAATGTGATTTCAGTTTGGATCCCTAACACCTGTGAAAACCCACATTAACTTTGTACTGGACTGATATGACCAGTCATATTTTCTTCTGATGACACTGTCCCCCAGGAGCCAGCTCTACCAAAAACACATGCAGACAATCCTTCTCCACACAGAATGTATATTGGAAGATAGTGCTAATATAATGTTGGATGTCACACTGTCATGAATCTAATTTAGCAAACCATACACTACCGTAGCTGCTGAACCTGTTGTTTGTGTTACTGCCCCCATCAGGTATTCAGCACTAAACACACACTTAAACACACACCCATGCACAGTGTGCCACAAAATAGTTTACCCCAACTGTTTCCATGGCAACATTTCAGCGTTAATGTTCTGTTGTTTTTCCACCAATGGAGGGGCAGATTTTTCTAAATGAGGGGCTTTCATGATAAAGAAAGATAGGTTGATAGATTTACACAATGAACAGGTTGCCACACTAGATCAGTCACCAGTGGGCTGTGATGATTGTTTTTTTATTCGTTTTCAACTGCGTGTGTTGTTATTTCAGCTTCTGAAAACAATTGTGTCCACTAAAGGCCATACATTCAGTGAGCATATAGCTCAGTGGAGAACATATTTCTGTATTCCACATAGTATTAGACATACCCAAGTTAAGTTGCATGTACCTAAAGGATGGCTGCCACTGTTTCACACATGGACTACATTTGTGTCCAGAAAAAGTGCCACTGACTACCAGTGGAGCAAAATACTATGAAATCTTCCTCAATAAGGTCACAATATGGACCAGTCAAGCCGAGGGTAGACTTCACACCTCAACCTTTCCCTGGGCCATGAATGCTTCCCTCTCAAATTTCGTTTAGTAGCATAATATGCCTTCTGTACTAACTACACTGTGTGTGTATGAGTGTGTGTTTGGGGACTCTCATGGTTTAATCACATCCTGACAGATGTGTGAGTTATTGATTTGTGGCTGTTTTATGAGCCCAGCTCCCGGTCCACAGGGCATCAACCACCACACACTCTGCATCACATCACATTTGTGTGAGTTGTCTTTGCAGTAATGGGACAGCAGTCATTCCAAGGCTTTTTCCTTACACCATTTCTGCACATCGTTTACACAAAAAGAAACACATGGAAAAGCGTTCCATGTGTTAATTTAAATGGGTGTTTTTTCAGAAATAAACGTTGTGAATAAAACAAAGTACACATAAACTGTGGTTAGCAGAAAGCGTGCTCAGAGGGGTGTTTGTGTTTATTATGTGTAGCGTGATTTGGTCTGCATTGTGTACTTTCAATTAGTACTCTGCCGCAACACTTATAATAAGTTTGCCCTTGATGCAACTCCCAGTGACCTTGCTAACCGAAGATCAGGTTGAAAAGCAAAGGTGAGCCAAAATTAATCAATAGCTACTACATGCACACATACGCTACAAAAGATTATAACATCCAATAACTAAAATTGCATACAATATAATTAAACAATATTAAAAAACTTACCGGCACACGAAGAGACAACACAAAAAAATATGTTAGCCCTTGGTTCAACTCCCAGCTCTTAGACACTTGTGTGAGCACATGAAAATGTTCTCAACCACTGTCCCCACATATTGCAATAGGTGCCTTGGATTGCAAGCTTGGTGATAATAGTTTACACTATTTCCATCCATCCATCCATTATCTACTGCTAATCCCGGGGAGGGATTGCAGTGCCGCTTGTTCCCATTTAGGGGTCACGGGTGACTGGAGCCTAACCCAGTAGCTTTCGGGCCATAGGCAGGGTACTATTTATCATTATAAACAATTTATCATTGTAAATATTATTATAAATATTTTTTCAATTGTGTAACGTTATCACAGTTTTCCATTGAACAATTTTCAGAGACAAGGACAACTAACTGTAGCAACGTTTAGCAACTGCTTTGCTAAACGGAGGTCAAGTTGAAAAGGACGATGAGTAGATGTATAAATACAGATAACCCGTGATAGGTCGAATCAAAATATACAAGTCTTTGACGATCCCGTGTATTCAAAATACAGACATAAAGATGTGTTTGAACACCAAAAATGTACATTACATATGCATCTGTAATTTAAAAAACACTTCAATATTATTATTATCAAATGATTAACATTCCCTCTTGACCTGCACTATTTTAATTGGTCACTGTGTGTAACTTAGTGCATAATCTAGGGCAGGAGTCAATAAATGGCAGACCGCAGTCCGGGTCCAGACCCAGTTGCAATATAATTTGGACCGAAGCCAAAATCAACATTCTAATTCAGTCATGACCCAAGTGAATTTTCATTGGTGGGTGATTTAGTCTATATATATATACTATATATATACTGTATATATACTGTATCTATAGCCTATATAGGCGCTATAGCCTATCTATAGCATATATATTGTATATGTGGTTTCTATCTTCTCTTCTCAATCCAAAGATCCAATCAGGAGCCGAAATAACTGTAATCACCACAACAACTCACTCACTCAACGTTGACCTCAACCTCTGTCGGTCACGCCAGTTGTGTGTCATTTGCAACAACACAGGTCAATTGATTTGGTAACCGTATCTATTTCTTCCTCAGCGATAATCATGGCGTGTGCTGCTGGTGGGGAGCACAAAACCGATGTATTTAATCTACAATGAGATGGCTGCCCTTTTTGGTAAAGTGTATGTAAAATGTCACTATGACACAAAGCATAGACACTATGACTAAAATTACCCCCAAGAACTCTGAAGTAAGAGCCTGAAAAATAATCAATACTGTTTCGAACCCTGGACTGAATTAAAATTTGGTGAGTGGACCTTTTGGGTTTCTAATTGAGTACCCCTCATCAAAGGGAACAACATCACACTGCTACTTGTGCATGTATACATACATGTGGCATGCCTATTCTGCCCCCGTTAGAAACATTTGTTTCAGAAGCGATTAAATTCCCTGGACGCATGTCAAAGAGACCTCAGGTTTTGCTGGTGTCAACCTTCCCCCACCCTGCTCCTATTCTTCTTCCTCCCACTTCTTCATGTAACAGTGATTCACCCAGAAGGCACTGGCAGGGAAAGGAGGAGAGAGAGGAAATAACACCATCCATCGTTCCTCACCTCCACGCTGTGCCTAGTGGGAAAGAGAGAGGGGGACGGTGTTTACAGCTGGAGCTAATATACTCATTAACGATAAACTGGGAGGAGTGGAAAGGAAAGATGTGAACGAGGAGCAAAAAGCAAGTAAATTCTTGGAATAGAAGAAGGGAGGGAAAGAGGGGGTCTCTTCTAGCACATCTTCCCTGTGAACTGTGTTGACCATCACCCCCTCACACCACTCATCCCTCGTACACCTCCTAACTTACCACCAGCCATTAATGAGTCAATAAAGCAGCCTAGCATGACCCCCAAGCTCTACTTCTTCATTAGACACTGGCAAGGATGGATCATTAGCCCACACCAAATATTCTTTCTCCACAGCTTGCCCCTTCCTCCAACATGCCCACTCTGCCCTGCTGCCTTTGACATTTAAGCTTATTATTTATATTGGGGGGGGGGAATCTAAATCAGCCAAGTAGTGTGATTTTCCAGCACACTTAACCCACTGATGTGTTGGGGTTGAATCAGATGGCTAATAATCATTAATAAAATACCTGACTGTCACATATACTGTTCATAGACCCGACCTCTCTGAAACAGTGTGCTTACACTCAGCAATGCTCTCTAACTATTAGAAGTTATTCCACTAACTTATGGATAAATTATTTGGATTTTACCTGGATACAATTTAAACTTTTACCTTTTTAAACTACATTTGTATCTCATATTATTTACAATCTTGTGTATTTATTTATTCAGTGCATCCATTCTTTCATTGGGAAAAAACCATTTTCTTACCGCTTACTGCTAACACGGGGGCCGGGGTCGACGGGGGGGCAGCAATAGTGCTGAGGCATATGTTGATGGAGGCCGACAAGACTTCCTTATACCACGGCACACCACCTCCAGCTCACTCCGGGGGGATCCGGCGACGATGAAGCGTTCCCAGCGGGAGGCCAGCCGTAGAGACTATGATGTCCCTCCAGGTGAACTGCCATGGGTCTGTTCGCTCTCGGGGTCCTGGGCCGGGTGCCGCCGCGTAGGTAACAATGACACGAACACCTCCCGATGGGAGCGTCCAGGAGGGCATCCGGAATACAAGGCATGCCCGGCGAGGGTGTCATCAGTCAATGCTGGCAATTTCTGCCATCGTTTTGTACGGAGAGCCGGCTCTAACTACTTGTACAGCCGAGCTCGCTGCCCGTGTGAGTCCTTAGAGCTCCTCGACCACTCATCTTAAGGTGATGCGTCTCAACAGGGGCTCCCGCTGACAGAGAAAAATACATATTGCTGAGAACAGCCGGGGTTGTATCGGGCGGCGTATCATGGCAATGCTGTGTCTCTTGAGGGCGGCTCTGATACAAGATCGTAAGGGGTGGGTAACTAAAGTTTTTGACCATAGGTGAGAGTAGGGACGTAGATCGACTGGTAAATGGAGAGCTTTGCCTTCCGGCTAAGCTCCTTCTTTAGGCACAAGGAGGACGGTACAGAAGCGCATGTCGCAGACTGCGGCCGGGCTGCGATATGATCCGATCCGTTTCTGCTGTCAAGCTCACTCTGTTCCGTCCATATAACCCATACTAACCATTAGCAGTGGAACAGACGCCGGGTAGAATAGTTTGAACTCCTCCACTTGAAGCAAGGGCTCCCCACCCACCCGGAGGGAGCAAGCCACCTTCTTCCGGTCGAGAACCATGGCCTCAGATTTCGAGGTGCTGATTCCCATCCCGGCAGCTTCACACTCGGCTGCAAACCACTCTAGTGCATGCTGTAGGTCCCGGTCCGATGGTTATTCAGTGCACCTGAGGGGATTGCATCCATTTTTGTTGTACAGTGTATAACCATCTGCCACCACCAAGTGAAAATATGCAACGTTTTCTAGAAATTTCCCTGGCCTGAATACGTCTACTGCAAACATTTGTCACATTTTCATGTATGTGTTTGTGCATGTAAACCAGCAAAATATTTCAAAAGAAAGTAACACATTTAATTTTTTCATCATGACAGTTTGTATGATTTGAAATGGTCAGTTATTATCACACCATAATTTAATTACCATGGCAATCAATTACATTTAACTGAAATGTAAGTTAAGTACAAAAAGGTTAATAAGAAAAATAATTATTAAAATAATTATTACTAATGAACGGATATCCTTCAACTGATATCCTCCTAATTTCATGATGTTGTCCTAACAGCTTCATTAGACCGGGACCTGCAGCATGCATTGGAGCGATTTGCAGTCGAGTGTGAAGCGGCCGGGATGAGAATCAGAACCTTCAAATACAAGGCCATGGTTCTCGACCGGAAAAAGGTGGCTTGCTCCCTTCGGGTGGGTGGGAAGTTCTTGCCTTAAGTGGAAGAGTTAAGGTATCTCAGAAAGGGGAGGTTGGAGATGGGGAACAAGTTTTTGGGGTCGTCAGGGTCCAGAACATATTCCAGGCACGGAAGGTAGGATTTGACCAATGATGGAATAGAATCCATTGAGCAGGTGGAGAGTTTGAATATGTGTTTTGAGAGATCATTGGCTGATATGGGAGATGACAGGCTGATGGTCAGCGATTGCAGTATTTAAGGTTGTTATTTAATGTTAAGAACTTATTGTAGTTTTTTGTAGTAAAATATTGAGAGATGTTGTCTTTTGAATTGAGAATGTTGTTGATGGTGTTGAGTCATGTGATCAACAATAGGGTGTAAGGACTCAGAGTGTACGATCCCAGGGTAAAAAGTAGAACAGGCTGAGGCTAATGCAGTTAAACTACTTACCGTCGTCTAAAAGTCCCTCAATAACCTGGCCCCCACCTACCTCTCTGAACTGCTCCACAAACATACCCCCACCCGTGCCCTCTGATCAGCCGACGCCAACCTCCTGTCTCCCCCCACCAAGAGTAAACATAAGACGGGGATAGAGCCTTCTCTGCTGCAGCCGCCACCATCTGGAACTCTCTCCACAAATTAGAGACTCAAACACACTCACCAATTTTAAAACGCCAATTTTGGAAACTCATCTCTTTAATTGACTATTGTGACAGAGCCGGTCCGCTTTTGTTCTTAGGGAGCACATTTTCCCATATATGTACCCGCGAGGCCTCTCCATGCCCACGCACACACGCAGATTCATCCCACACACACTCATTCGCCCCCCATTTTCCCCGCTGTTTCATTCATTCACACCATACGCCCTACTAATGCCTTTTTCCCCCTTTTCTCCAACACTAATTTGCAGAGGATGCACACTTGAGCGCATTGGATTGTTGCAATCATACACAAAGGTTTTTACGTGTGTCTTTACAAGCCCCGCTCCTCAGGTGTCAAGTGTCTCTCAGCCAAACCGTCTTACTGTCTTACATAGTAGGAAGATACCACACATGTCTGTTATGTATTTATGTTGTCCTGCAATTCTCTGTGTACTTTGCTCAGTGTGGACAAGTAGAGAATAAAGGGGAGCCACTCTTGGCTGAGAGGGTACCACCCGGTACAGTGCAGGTAACATTGGTGCGCGCTGACAGTGTGTCCTGGGTTGAACTAAAATGGGACATGGGTTTGATGTTGGTCTGTCTGAGCTGGAAACTGTTACTCATGTGTGCAATAACCTGCAGAGTACAATTCATGAGCCGAGCATCATGGACACGCTCATCCAAAAAGAGCTGGCCACAGGGTTCATGATTGGGCATTATGAAGAATCCCCTTTGTCCTTGTTCAGGCTTAGCCCCATAGGCGTAGCCAAATGCAAATATTCAGGGAAAAGCTGCCTATGATCTATTGACTCTGCAATCAGAAGTGCTCAAATTGCAAGTAGGTGCGGTGTGTGAATTGGCTAGGTCGATGTCAGAGACTGTATTGTTTTCTGGCCCCTTGCCCAATCGGACCAATTCTGAAATGTACAGCCACTTTTCAGCATTCAACTCCTGGTTGCCCAGTTGGTGCCCCCAAAACAATGTATTCTTTGTTGGCAATTGGAGTGCGTTTTGGGGAAAACCTGGGCTCATACGAAGGGATGGCATCCATCCGACTTCGGAAGGTACATCCTTTTTAGTCCGGAATTTGAACGATGGCCTCAGTCGCTTGAAGTGACTGTTCAGAGGTGAGTCTCGGGCGCAGAGCAGTTGTGTTAGACGCTCTTCTGTTATTGGCGTTGAACTCTCGCACGCTCAGTC
This sequence comes from Plecoglossus altivelis, assembly GCA_036571765.1. Taxonomy (NCBI): domain Eukaryota; kingdom Metazoa; phylum Chordata; class Actinopteri; order Osmeriformes; family Plecoglossidae; genus Plecoglossus; species Plecoglossus altivelis. Next base: position 16,029,953 of record BROE01000004.1, on the reverse strand, counting down.
AGAATTTAAGTGGTCAGACTCAAGGCAAATCGAGATTGTATGTGTCCATCGTGTAAACATGACCAAAAAGGTTAGAAAACCTTTAGCAGGTGTCAGAATGAGTAACTTGACCAAGATTGTACTGACACATGTTACAAGTAAGCATAAACATGTAGAATGTGGACTGCTAAACATTCGGTCTGTTTCCTCCAAATCGCTTTTAGTTATTGAGTTAATTAGTGATAATAATATAGATTTCCTAGCCTTAACTGAAACCTTGCTTTAACAAGATGACTATGTAAGACTAAAACAAGTCCAACCCTCCCAGTCATGTTAACTCTGGCCAGAGTGGCCAGAAGTAATGGCCGAGGTGGCGGTGTGGAAGCAATCTCACACACAAGTTCACACTTGAGTCCTAAAACTGAAGGTGTGTTTTGCTCATTTGAAAGCCCTGATCTCCGCTAGCAATTCAGCTGCAGACAAATATGGGGGAGGAATCAAGCACGCAGCCCTTATTCACTTTCGCGTGCTCGATTCCGGCCTCCCGACGGTCCTTCGATTCAGAAGTTTTATGAAGGAGCTTGTCATACAGGATGTTGTCAAGATTTGGGTTGTACGCACTGGAAAGAATCATACTGAGGCGGGTCGACACATTAGACATCAGCGTCTAGCAGAGGCTAGTAATTGTCTCGGTAATGCATTCAATGCTTTATTGGATAGCTCTGGTTTCACTCAGAGTGTAAATTAACCAACCCATAGTCACAAGAACACTCTAGATCTTGTTCTCTATCGCATATCGCGTAATTGGAGGTAAGTGGAGATTTGCAATCTGTTCTCCCTCCACTACATCGCAGTATTGGCCTGATTACGTTCATTTCGAGCGTGCTGAGCGAGATCAATCCCAGTCCGCACTGCAGATCTGCGGACAAACTATTCTTGAAAAGGAACAATACATTCTGCGGAAAATTCCATTTCTAAGTTCAAGAGAAATATCAGAGCAATATCGAGTAATATGTCGAGGCGATTCCTGCTGAGAGCAGCCCCAGTTCCGGTGTAAGTGATCAGTATGTTGACACGATGGTGTATTCTCTAAAGTCTGCTCTTTATGTTGCAGCACCCTTTAGAGATAAGATCATTAGGCCAAAGCGCGCCTCTTCATGGTACAATGAAGAGCTGCTCTCACATAAGCAAATTGTTAGACAATTGGAGAGACATTTCCGCTGCTTCCACACGGAAGATTCCTTAAGTGTATGGAAAACCTGCCTTCTGTCCTATTAGCACGCTCCGCGTAAGGCCCAAACTAGATATTATTCTAATTTAATTTAAGTAAACAAAAATAACACAAGGTTTTTATTCAGTACTGTAGCCAGACTGACAAACAATAACAGTGCCATGAACCCGTTCAAATCCCAGCTGCTCTTCGAGCCTCTGGATATTTGACTACTAACTTTTTTAATAAGAAAACCATCAGTACAATCAGAGTATCGCAATTTATAAAGTGAAATTTACTCCCACTATAGTAGTGAGCCACCGGCTCGCGTATCTCTGACAGCTATCGCCACACCGATGTTGGCAACTCACCCATCAGGTTCACTCCATCACTAGACAGGTTCACTTCTGTTGATCAGGCAGAGATCACTTCGGTCTTCATGTCCTCGAAATCATCCTCTTGTATTTTAGACCCAATCCCAAGTAGACTTCTCAAAGAAATCCTCGCCTTAATTATAGGCTCTATTTTTACGATCATAAATACTTCGCTCGAAATTAGTTATGTCCCTCAGTCCTTCAAGCATGCGGTTATTAAGCCACTGCAGAAAAAAACGAATCTTGACCCTGACCTACTGGCCAATTATAGACCAATTTTGAATCTTCCTTTTGTGTCCAAAATCCTTGAAAGTGCTAGTTACATAGTCAAGCAGCTTCTCCACCACCTGAGGGCAACCCAATTTGGTATTCCGAGTTTTCGAGTCTGGGTTTCGAAGCCCCCATCACCGCACAGAAACTGCACAGTTGAGAAGTACACAAAACGAGGACTACCTAGTCAGACGCTTGACAGCGTCTGGCAAAGGTATGCTATCCCTGGTCATCTGTCTGCTCGACACCTACAGCGCCTGAGCGCCACATAGCCATTGACACCACATCGACCAACACAATTCTCGCTCCAGGCCGAGATCCGGGAATTCGAACGTATGCGATCGTCGAGACAACAGGGAACCATGCCCTCCAGCAGTGAGCGTGCTTAATCCGTATTGAATCGGATACGGTATCCCAGTAGTCAATGCTAAAATCCACAATGTCTCTCCCCTGCTCTGAAGTAACCCTCACAGTGTCCCGTCACTGCGTCCGTGTACCATCGGTGGCACTATCTCTCGTTTTCACCCCTCCTCATAACTGCTGCCTTTTACGGTCAAACATATCTATATAAGCATCGCAATTAACCTTGCCAACGCTAATGGGTGATGACACACAGCATGTCTACTTATCAAATGCAGAACCCTGCATCAGACCAGCGACCTCCAGTATCTACCACATACTTAGCCTGCCGTGACAGGATATAAAACCACTCTCTGGATGCCGACACTTAACTCAATCCTCCTTCTTAATCCAGATAAAACCGACCGGTCAATTGCTCACCTCCAGCCCTAGGAACCTCCTTCGCCTAAGAACTCCTTATCGGCCACATTTGTCGCGTCCAACTTGACCACTATCCAGTGCAGCCCCCCCGTTCGACCTGTATAGAAACCCTTGGTCATCTGCTTCCTTGACCCAATACAAAACTATCACCCTTTAACTACGTCACATATCACTACATGGACTGCGCATAACCTCACCGCCTCCTACCATTTCTTCCTCATCTCGCTTAACTTCACAGCTAGAATTACAGAAAAGATCTCTTGACGGCGATTCTTGATGCTGCGAACAAAACTCATCTCAGCATTCTCGCGCAACTACCTCATTTCCATAGCTTGCACTACCTGATAACCCTTCTGCTCTGCCCGCTCTGCGCTTTACACTAACACAGTGCTCGATAATATAGAGCCTTTCCATGTCTCCGTTCAGCGAACCGCAGTGCATGCACGCACTCTGCTAACAAGCACCTACAAAGATGACCCAACGATTATCCACACCGGGCTTCTAGCAACTCATCCACTGCTCCCTGTTGAACATTAGAATCAAATTTTAAACTCCCTAACCGCCTCCCACATAATATCAGTCGCATCTAAATGGCATCGCGCCCCTCACTACCCTCAAAGATTCTTGAGTACCAAATCATCCAGCCAGCCAGCACTTCCGACTCACGAAAGCGCTGGGACTATTAGTCCTCTCGAGTCTTCCAAAAAGCAACCAGTAGTCGATGCGTGGCTATCTGCCGGCCATTAAGTCTACCAAGCTCCTCTGTGCACTCATGCATGCTCCCACGCTCCCTGTTGACCAATCGCTTAAATAGGCACAGACACCTAGCCTCCTTTTAATACCAGACACCTCAGCTACATCCTCTAAAGCATTTCTCTCCACTGGAAAACTTATGCACTTCAATGGCACGGGATCACTTTCAGGTAGAGATACTCGTCTCAGCTCACGTCATAGTTCCGCTTTCCACCCGCTGGTACACGCCACCAGTCTACACTCGACTATCGCCTCCTGAGGGTGGGCTCCTGTCCGTCATGTCTGCCCTCATGGCCGACTGCACTTCACCCCTCACGCATCGACCTCCCCCGAACTAACAGACCGCACCTGACAAATCTGTGGACCGGTGCTCCACCACACTAGATACGGAGAACTGCCTTGCGACAAAACAGCAGACGACACTCTTCCCTCAGACCCCACTCGCTGCAATAGCGAACTCTACCTCACCACTTTATGAGTACTAGTATGCAACTCCTCGGTCCCGTCCGCCTGAGGCGGTTCCTTTCTTTACCAGTCCATCGGCATATGCGATCGCACGCCAGTCCATGGAACATCTACAAGCCTGCTCCGAGTACGTGCGGGAGCACGATTCTTCCTTCACGTGGTTCTCCGAGGTTCCTCTCCCTTTTCCTCCCACGCGAGTTTTTTGTAGTTTTATCCTTGCCGCGAAGAACGAAGCGGTCTAAAGGCACCAGGCGCCCCGAGCAATTGCTTGGACAGCTCGTACCGTCACATGCGTGCTCATAAATTCAATGTATCAGTCTTTATAATTCGCTGCAGTTTCTGAGTTCTAAGTTGACCAACTGACTAGAAACTACTCTGTCCGCCCTATCCGAGCACACTGCTTGTTGTGAATTTGGCCGTTACAACAAATCAATGACATTGAATTGACTATTGAATCAAAACATATGACCTGTACCTTCTTCAGTCCCTACTACGGGGCCCAAGTTCGCGGGCACGAAAGGACACCAATCTTTGTAAAATTGCGCACACATGCGTAACTGTGTTCTGTCATGTTGTCCAGTGCTCTTATTTGCCCATCTTTCCCCCCATCTGATTTATTTTGAGATTGAACACTCCACCTCCGATCCGATAGTAAGACTTTAGAATCCATGCCAATGCGCATGGGTATTCATTCTCCAAATTCTATAAATCCTCATAACCACGAAAAAGAAAACGGCTAAACTGACCAAACCGAAATGCCCCTGACATGGTTGGCATCAAGGCCTGACTACTCTTTGGCATGACACAGTATTACATATATGCACAGCCACATAGAATCCAAGACATTTTCGACACGATGGACCACTCACAGAAAAGCCCTATTTTGTCAAGTAGGACAAGTCCTATCTCGTTGCTACAAGAAATAAGGCCCAAATTTGCAACGTGTCAACTAAGGTGGGATGCGCCAACTCTCAACGAGACAGGCACCCCATTCCAGTACTTCGCCAGAAGAAACGTTTCCTAGGCTCAGCATTAAGAAGACAAGACAGGGAATGACAGGAGATACAAACACAAACCAGCAACAGGTGATAGAAACACAAGGGATAAATACACTGGGGCTGTATTGAAAACAGGTGCTGTCAATTAGGGGTGGGGAGGTCAATCACAGGAAGGGTAAAATATACTGAAATAAGAGGAGAGGTGAGTGGGAAAGGCGCAGGTGGAAATATTCACAAAGAGTAGATCTGTGATGTGACAAACAGCCAGGAGATGCTTCAGTCCTAAAGGGCAGAATACTCTGACCTGCTGTTCATTGTGTATACACAGCCAACAGTTAGAGATTTCCCACCACACTGATGGCTGATCTTGATCATAGACCAATATACCTAGACCAAGTGCTGATTAATTTATACGGAAGGTTTTCAATGGCACAGTGAGACAACCAGGAGCGAGAAATGTACCACACCAACTTTCAAGTGCTGGCTCACCTGGTCTAGCGCAGAACAGTAGCTCGCCATGCTCCTGAGATATGGGTAACTTCAGCCATGGACTCTATGAAAGGGGTGTTTTAAGAGAAAGTGAGAGCTACAGGAGAAATGTTTGAGCGCCTTCTAGCTCACACAAAGCTTGCGCACTCACATCGAGCGGAACACGTCATACAC
>BROE01000004.1:15752316-16024361 GCA_036571765.1 Plecoglossus altivelis | reverse complement strand
CGGCCCTGCCACTGTGTGCCTGCCCGTAGCATGGTGGTTTGGTCGTTTCGCCCAACCACTGTTAGCCGGTCTAGGAAGCCAGTGTTGACACCAGAGGAGGGAGGCGATATGGCGTGCTTGAAAACGTGGAGGCAGGGAAATTGGCACGATGCATTACTTACGTAGTCGCGCATCACGTCAGCGTCTCGATCCGGTTTGGTGGTGTGGGGAAATTCTTGGGAGGATATTTATGAAAATCTTGTTACTACACCTCGATGGAGGTCTGGTGGTAGCTTGCAAGGGATTTAAACGAGTATCTGGGAGTGCAGCCATACCTGTGGGTAGCAGGTGGGTTGCTATCTGCGGGCTCACGTGATTGAAGAGACAACCTTCAGTCCCTCTTACAGCGGATTTCATTATATATAAAATCTGTCGTCGTACAAATGTCACGATTTTTGTTCATTGCAGTTATGCAGTCGTAAGCACAGTTGGACGTAGAGATCATAGCTTATCGTTATACTCGATTTCTCGGAAGGATTTATGGGTTGTGTTTGTCGTTGCTTACGCTGCGTCAATCGACTGCTGGTGTCATTATGGATAAGTTTTTGTTTGGTGGGTTATTTGTTATGGCTTCATGGTCAAACGTGTGATGGGGCGTTTGGTATGGGTGTGTGTCGATTCTTCAGGAACAGAGTTAAGATCCACGGACTGCTGGTGTGAAATAATAAGATCCAGCGAGACCATTACGTAGAGTCGTAGTGCCATGTCTATCGTCTGTAACGTGTGGTGTGTTGGCCCTATGTAAAATCCCGCCCTTCTCTATATTTGAGCGGGTCATAGCCGTTGGCCTATTCAGTTCTCTGACCCCCTGGAGTTTGGTGATGACAGTATGCAAAGCTCTACATGGAGGTGGGGTTGGGGAGTGGGATAAGAGGGACGAGCGGGATCCAGTGGGGTGATTGAATTAGAGTGAGATTTGGGAAGGGAGTGAGGGTGTGATTGTGAGGGTGATAGAGAGGATGGGGAAGAACGAGGGGGGGAAAAGAAGAGGAGACAGAACAAGAGACGGCAATGAGGATAAACTAAGAGGGGCCAATGCAGAATGGTGGTGTAATATTGGACTGAATTGCATAATCGGTGTGCTGGTAGGAATATGATTCGAGAAAAATTGAGCATGAAAAAAAGAAAGTTTTCACAGTGTGCATCAGGTGCTTCCTCCCTCTTTCCCTTCTCCCTCCCCCTCCCTTCTTCTCTCTCTCGCTCCCTTCTGCGTTCCCTCCCTCCCGTTTCTTTGTTTTCCAAGGCTAGACGCCTTCGCTGGGAACAAAGGCAGCCACTAGTCTCGATCATCGACAACAAATCCGAATGTAGGTTGAGGGATGATGGGTTGCCGTGGCAACGGTGGGATGGGGAGGGAGTGTGTGGGTTAGGGAGCGGGGTGAGCGGTGGCGGGAAGGGCATGGCATGCTGCATAACTACATCACTTCTTCGACACGCTGTCAGAATTTGGAATTGTGCAGGATTCTATTGAATGAGGGCTTTCATTCTGCACCAACTGGATGATTTTTTAGCGTTGGACCTTGTCTGTCTTCGGCCCGTTGCATCGCCATACCTCCTGTTATCTGTTGAGAAGAAGGCCCGCTGACCTCGCTCGAGTTCTTCGGTATCCAGCTGGACAGCATATTAATGCAGGCATTTTTGCCGATGGAGAAGCTCAAGCACATCTGGTCTGTAATGGGGTTTGCCTATCCATGAGCAAATGTGTATCGTTATCTCTCCTAGGGCATATAATCATCGCAATGTGCATCATCCCTCAAGGGCGGGCCTTCATTTTGCGCCTCCTAGACTTGAGCACATCTGTGTTTAACTTTCAGGACACCCTGGTGTTCGATGATGGGTGCAGGTTAGATCTGTCCTTCTAGTCTCTTCAGTACGCCGAGTGGAATAGCAGTTTGTTATCTTACAATGATAAAGTAGAAACGACCGCCACCTTGGATATTTATACTGACGCACTCCCTCGGTCAGGTTCGGGGTTACCATGGTCGGGAATGGCTGCTGTCTATAACGCCGAAGCACTATTCTTGCACGCCAGTTGACACAAAACATTGAGTGAATATTGCAAACATGGAGAGTTTCAAGGTGTCACTAATGATGTAGTTTCAAGTGGTGAGAAGCAGAACGATTTTGAGAGAGATATTGTATGTAAGGAGTGACGTTTGTCCTTAAAAGGCATCCGTGTAGTCCGTACAAGGCAGACTTTGTTAATAGGAAGTAATTGCACAGTATCAATTTGCAGGTATGGGAGCCTAGTATTAACTGTGATAATGCTTGTTGGTTTTATAGAATAGATCAATGTGGGGATCAATGTGGGGATCAATGGTCTAGCCTATTATCGCTATATGGTTATGTAGCCTACTATCTACTATAGGCTCTAAAATCTTAGAGTTACCAAGGCTTAATTCAACACAATTTGAAAAGTAGCTTAATGATTTTTGTTTTACTTTATTCCTATAGGCCTATCATTCAAGTCAAATGTCAAGTCATTTTTTCCAGATAATCTAATGTAATGTTGAATGTGTCATTGCAAATATGGAGGGGAAGTGGCCTGGCTCAAGTGCACGATTTGCAAATCTTTCATGCCTAATCAACTCCCAGACAACTGTCACAGGGTAGGCTCAATGTATAGGCCTATATTATTTAATTGCAGGCCTACATCTTTAAAAAAAAATACTGTCTTCAATTTATGGTTTGAAAAAATGTAGGTTGGTTCACCCTTTGGTGGAAGTTAAAGTTCTTAACACTGCCCAATCCCAAGAGCCCATGATGGATAATAGGTAAAAACATTGTCTGAAGTCACGTATTGTAGAGGAATAGTATGAGGAAGCCTGTTGTTTTTATTCTTATTCTTATTATTAAGTGGGTATGCCTGATGGCAAGCATAACCTATTGTAAACCTCACATTTATATTTAATACTATTTTTCCTCCCCAAAAAGAGAAAACTTGAATATTTGCACTACGTAGACAATGTCCGTACCAAAATCTTCGTCTTGGTCCCGATTTTGTTGCTTGTATTCACACTAACATTTCATTTAATGATTTAGGCTGAAATTGAGTTATTCTGGTAAGAGGTCACTTTTGTACAATATGGCAACTCACTCATTAGTCCTTACAGGCGAAAATTAAACTTTTCTCAACGTACCTATAAACCTAGGTTATTTTCTGACTAGGTTTTACAAACACGTTTTAATCTGCCACACAAATGGCTTGCCCCTTATTTTAATGAGCAGTCTAATGAGTCTACCTACCCAGCCAGCTCTTACTACAATTTACCAAGGTAGCTTCTTCACGCAGGGCTCTAAACTGAGACCAAATGGTCACATTTTGCAATGTTACTAACAATGATCAGTACCAGCGAACTTTTTTGAGCAAATGATTTTCCCCTAAATAATTGTCTATCTTGTTTATGTAACTGGCGGCCTATCAGTTAGCAGATATTATACAGTATACTTTTTGAATTGCGATTCCATCTGCAATACTGCGAATGACAACGGTGTTACAATAAACTCTAAAGGGGGTGATTTCTTGTGGAATGAATGCAGTTCACATTTAAGTCATGGAGGTTAGGACCATTTTTACACCAGACTGGCCAATTTATTGTTTAAATTCAACTTTTCAACTATAAAGCTGTTATAGCTGATCACCATTTTCTCTTGCAGGGGAAATGAGTAGACGATTTCCTTATACTCTTCACTCTTTGTATTTTGAGTTGTAAATGAGCAGCAACAAATATATGCTTTTTAATTTACTAAATCTTCATAATGCAAAAGCATTTTTGTATAAAATATACAGAAATATTTGTTGTACAATTTAAGTTAAATAACGAACCTATCTGTAGCTGATGCAAGCACACGTCACAATTTTCCTATAAAGTGTAAATGAATGTGCCATGAAATGGCTCAATATGTCAAAATGTTCTTGACCAATTTTTTTTAAATTTGGCCCAATGAGATAGGGTACGGGGTGCATGGTGGCGGTGCGGTTAGAGCCCTTGCCTCCCAGGAAGGAGATCTTGGATTCGATTCTTGGGCTGAATCCAACATCACGTGATCTCTCTGAGTGGAGTCTGCATGTCCTCCCCATGTTACCGTGGGTTCTCTCCGGGCACTCCGGCTTCCTCCCACCGTCCAAAGACATGCATGTGATAGGTTATTTGGTATATTGAGAAATTGCCCCTAGAGAGTGGATGTGTGAGTGAATGGTTGTCTGTGTCTCTGTGTTAGCCCTGCGACTTGCTGGCCCCAGTCCAGGGTGTACCCTGCCTATGGCCCAAAAGCTACTGGGTTAGGCTCCAGTCACCCGTTACCCCTAAATGGGAACAAGCGGCACTGCAATCCCTCCCAGGAATTAGCAGTAGATAATGGATGGATGGAGATAGGGTACTCACTACTCCTATACGGGTTGTGGCCCACATGCATCTTTAGATGGCACTATAAGCCCAATCAATATGATTTCCTTAATGCCCCATTGTTCCAAAATGCTTGCAATTTGATATGCATTCCTTGTTTCTCTTGGGGAACAAAAAAGCCTCAAGGACCCAGAACTTCAGACTTATTGACGTTCTTATACTTGCCAAAGTTGGGACAACCTTCTAAACCTACTTCCTCATGAACCATAGATCCAGTCAACTTGAAATTTTTTCCTGAATTGTAGAATGTAGTTTTTTCAATTGGGTCGTGTAGAATAAGAAAAGCAATCAAAATGATTGAAAAAGGTAAATTGAAGAAGTAAATGGCCACATATATAATGGCCACAATATCTGTGTCAATAACTCAAATATTATTTGGGCTGATTATTATTTTTCGTCTGAGTTACAGACGCTTAAACATTGTCCAATAACTGTCAAAAGATAATACTCTGCCCTTTCTATTCATGAAGTACTCAACAGTTGATCTGTAACAGAGAAGATAGAGAGCCACACTTGTAACCTTATGCTATTGAGATAGAATCTCCAGTCTGTCGTTGACCAAACACAATTTCTCTCTCTTGTTGTCCAAATCTTGATCTTTTACAGTGTACATTTGTATAATAAATTGCCATTTTACGGAGAAACCTGCATCGCTGCTTGCAGTTATATTCTTATTCTAAACTTGAAGATGCGTGTTTGGGGGAAAAGGCACACAATTAGTGCAGTTCAATGGGTGTATGTGAATACCTCTATGACATGTAAAAGGCTTGTAAAAACTTCTACAAATAGATTGTCATTTGATATGTGTGTGGGTGCACTTGCCTTGATTAGGGTAGTTGTATATATATCTTTCTCCAGTTGTTGGATTTTCAATCCCATCTTCCACTTCTTCATTTTTTTTAACTTCATTTTCACATTAAGTGCATCTATTTTCTTTTGAAATTATCTCTTGAAGACACTTTTGACGTTTTCATTCTTATTTAAGAGTTATTCATTTTTTGAATGCCTTTGTATCTTATTGATTAGTATTATAGACAACTCACTTTGTCACCAGCATCAGCACTTGGGGTACAATGCTTCAATAAATGTTTTGGGGGACAAAATAGGCATTGGGTATTTGGGCACAACTACGGCTTTGGATCATAGAAATCATTGCTTACCTCAAGCCTTGTTAAATACACAGACAGCCCTCTCATCCTCTTCTCTTGAAGATGGGCCTTCACCCTGAAACCACTCATCTTTACGTCCAATGTACACCACTTAACATTAACAGTGAACTAGTGCTTTGAACTTCATACTTACAGGGTTCTCCTGCATGCTGTCTGGTGGTTCAAACAAACTCACATAATTAGCCTTCTCTATTAAATAAATTAAATGTTAGAATGAAGACTTTACGTCAAGAATATGCAAATACAGACATCAACCACACCTTTTACTACATGGCCTAGATTGAGAGGCAGCCCCAGATACTATTCCTTCCATTACTGAACCCCTTGTTCTGCTCCCATTCCAGTTCCTCTGTTGGAGTGCAATTTGCTGGTGGTTGCCCTCCCCCAGTGCCAGAGATGTCATTCTTCTTTTTGGCAGCTGCAATTAGATCATGAGATTGGACAGTTCCAGTATAAAGCTGATTGTCTTAAAATGCTTGGTATGGCATACTCACCATTCCGAACAACATTTTTAGTATGTTTAGTGCTTACTTGCTGTAACGCCCTTCCATCCCCACTCGATTGGTTTCTGTTGCGGACATTCCTGAATGTAGCATGCTCAGCTAGAATCCTAGTTTGTATTTGTCGAAGTGTGATAGTTGTGTTCTCCCGATTCATATTTACAATTTATGTCTTTTGTTTAGCTGTGAAATTGTGTTTTGTCCACGGTGTGATTCCTTATCAGTCTTGCAAAATAAAAATACTGAGAGAACACTGTATTCTATTGATATGCAGTATAACAGTACACAAGGCAAATCGATTTAGTACCTGTTCTCCATCCCGAAGGTTGTAATGATGGGAGCAACTGTGAGGCGGCTGAGATTTGGTTTGACCCTCTGGCCAACCTTCCTCATGTTCAAACTGTGGTTGAGCACACACTAATGATACTATACGCAAGTTCAATCAGGCAAGACTGATCCCTGCACTCGGCCGCTATTCAATTCTCAATCTTCGCCACTAGGAATGCTCTGCTTTCCCGATTATTTTTTCATCATACGCTTTGAGCATTGCCTATCACTGACGCTATCGATTAGCGCTGTCAAATTCTGCTCATAGTTGTCAGCCTATCATAATGAACCTTTACCTTTGAATTTGATTCTATCAATGTTTAATTCTCCACGCTATCAAGTATGCAACCCTTCACATCCGTGTCACCACAAAGAAAGTCTAATGCTGATAAGGGAGTGTAAAGTAGTGCCCAATTGGTTTGAGCGATTGGTACAAGAAGTAAAGGTTTCGTGAATTGTGATGAATGCATATTAATGTGTGTTAACTGAGAAAAACTGTAAAGTTGTATTTATTGTTAATTCCCTTGTTTAAAAAAAAAAGTATGTCTCAAACACATTCACTTAATGAACATCATTGTGTTGTTTTTCATAAATTTTTGATTACCTCCAACCCTTCTTCGGGTCATTGCATTGCCTAGAAAAGTATCGATTTTATTCCATTAGTACATTTATGTGATTGTACTTGAATGCGAAAACATGTTAGGAACGGCCATAAGACAATCGCATACATACACAACACCCTTCACAGAGCCTGTTATGAAGCCTTTAGGTGAAGCATAGAAGGTATAATTTGCTCAACCTTAGCAGAGATGGTGCTTCAGCCTTTGTGAAGCTGTGGGTGAAAGTGTGAGAGGTGTGAGGATGGGGGGAAGGAGAGAGTGAATGTGTGAAAAAGAAAGGTAGTGAAAAAGGTAAAGGGAGACTTTCACTGATTTTGTACAACAAACCTTGATTAAGGTTGTGCCAATGAGAAGCACGTTGGAATCAAATTGATTGGGAGAGGAGAGTGGCAGATAAGAGATGTTTGTGGTGATGGAGAGGGGAGGGGGTTAATGTGTGGGCCTGATGTCCCAAGGATGTAGGAGAGGTTATTGTCATGGCATGAGGCCATTAAATGTGTGTCTGTGCATGAGAGTCCAGGTCTTTTACATACCTGTTTGTTGAGTCGTGTGTGTGTGCTGGCCCCAACTTGTGTGTGTATTATACTGTATATGTGCAAATGAGTATGATGGCATTGAAACATAATAATACATTCAATTGCACACAACCATAATGAGGAGTTGGTCTGGTTAGATAGTCGTCCCTAGCCAGGCCCTTACATCTCTTTTCCCCAGATGTTTACATGTCCTGACACCCCCACTCACCATAGAGGTGCCTCTGCTCCAATAACTAGTGATATTGGGGGCCCATTTTCTGTGTTGAAGCATCTTACAGCTTGGAGGACCAGATCTCTTCCACTTCCCCAGATACTACCAAGATAGAAGCCTTCCTCATTTAGGGCATTGTTCCTCCACTGCTTTCCAGTTAACTGCAGACTGACTGCTGCCAGTACTAGGAAGTAGTCATGGTGGTGGTGGGAAGGGGGGACAAGCCATGAGACAGAGCCCTCCTCCAGAGTGGCTTCAAACTGGCCAAGGTCTCACACCACTCACACTACTGCCCATGGAGATGCACAGTGTGTGGATGTGTTTCTGTGGGATGCAAAGAGGATGCATCAGGAATCGACATTCAAATACGTGTCTTGTGACATGAATTGAATAAGCACCGGTCAATATCAGTCAGGCTTCCAATACCTTTCAAATTAAAAATATCAAGCGTTACAATTTGATCATATGGCTTATTTTTGATCAAATATTTGGGTGTGCCACCTTGCTCCAAATGGAGCTAGTTGATCACAGGTAACTTATTTTCCACCAGCAATTCTATCAACAATCATCAATAATTCATTTATGGACCATTAGCTTTGTTATACATGCTAAAGAGCAACTTACATTTCTCAGGTTATTGGTTATTCAATTGGAGCAAAGACATAGGAAGCAAGAGCAACTCTCATTTAACAAGTAGTTGTTGGTTGTACACGATACCAACAACACCTCTTGCCTCCTCCTAACATAAACAGTCCCCCAAATCAATTTCCTCCAGAACATCACAGCTTAGACATACAGCCATCTTTATGTTACCCTCTACCAGGAACCATTCATTGCATCTATTCTGTCTCCTGAGCATGGCTATAAAATATGAGACATGTAAAAACAAAAGCTTTAAGACCCCATGTTCACAGAAACAGCAGCTGAAAGAAAGTTGATGTAAATGCAATGCAGATGATATATTGAGCAGACTGTAGCGCATCATCCATGCCGCTGAGAAGGTGCAACCCAGGAACCTCGAGGTCCTTGAGGCGAGTGAGGAAGATTGCGACTTATTCCTCTCACCCTGGACACTCTGTGCTTCAGCTGCTCCCCTCTGGCAGGAGGCTGTGGTCCATCAGGACCAAAACCTCTCGCCACAGGAACAGCTTCTATCCCTCTGCTAATGCCCTCTTCAACAGGGCCAAGGACTCAGTATGACATTGCCACAAACTACCGGCATTGCCACAAACTACCAACACCCCCACACCCCCATTCCGGGATCCTACTACTGCACTCTACTCAAGCCACTTTAGCACATGACATGACAACTTAAAACTTACCACTGTGATTTTGCACTACTGTGTATATACCTCCCCCTCCCCCTGTTTTTACCCCCCCTCCCACTGTTGCACTACTGTGTATATACCCCCCCTCCCACTGCACTATATGTACCCCACTTACTATAGTTATATTCCTCCATCTGTACAGCGAGTGTGCACTTTTTATCTTATATTTGTATTTTATAATAGCTTTTTAATTATATTTTCATCAACCTTCATTATATTCCATATATGTTTTATGTTGCACTTTCCTCCCACAGTAAATTTTGTGCTTGAATATCTTGCATAGCGAATAAAACCGATTCTGATACTTAGCCATAAACATAGTCTCTCCAGCTCTTCGTGGTGCCATCTTTGTGATTTGTACTTAATTTATCTACCCCACACATGTATCTGTCTTTCTCACACTGACTCAGTATTTTCTCTACTTTTCACGCCTTTCTCATTACATTTCAAGAACACTTGTGGGAATCCTTGTTTCACTTGACAAAAAGCACTTCTGATCTGAGCAGTGAGGAATGCAGGCAGTTCATCTCTAACCAGGAATAGAAAGATGACACATGCACTTGTATAGGTGCAGCACAAACGTAATTTGAGGTTTTATTAACATTAGTGTCCTTGGTCCTTGTTATGACCCCTTTAACATGCTTCGCCTGCCCTGAGTCTCCTCTGCTGTGCCTTGCCATTATCCACACACCTGTCTCTAAGCCCTTTCAAGGCCTTGGCAGCGCCTCTCTCCCCTGAAGTAAAGCACAGACCTTGTACTTTCCTCTCCTCGATTGGTGCACTTTTTGTGTGTGGCTAGCTTTACCCTCTGAGACAAGTGCTTGACAAGTTGTGCATTCAGGTACTTTGTCTTTTTGATTGAATGCATAATATTAAAATCTTCTCCTGGTTATTGTTGAAAAATGGAAATTAGCATATCTCATAGAATGTACTTTGTCTGTTGTATGGACATATGCTGACTAAAATAGAAAAGATTGCATTTATCTATGTGTAATATCCCCTCCTTCTCTTATCCATTTTAATTCCCTAGTTCCCTAGTTTTAATCCCTAGTTCCCCACTCTGTTCTATTAATATTCCCTGTTTCTCTTACACACAGGCATTAAAATGCTGCCATTAACATCATTACCACCATGAAAAAAATATCAACAAGTCTAGTTGAATTAGTGTTAATGTCCCTGCTGACAGTCCACGTGTTCCCCTCTGCCAACTGAAATGCCAGCATGCTGTTTTCTGCTCAGCCTGGCAGGAGGCCCACGCCCGCTGCCCACTCATGACCCCCAACACTTGCTGTTGTCAGGGAAATGTATCTGCCTTTCTGGTGCGCTAAGTTATTTTTTAAATTGGATTAATTGGAGTAATAGGAGGTTGTCTCACTCTCCCCGCTATGCCTTTTATCTCTGGCTAATTGCTCTCCCTCCACTTTGCTTTTCTCTCTCGTTATCTCTCCCCCTCTCCTTTCTGTCTTGTTTATGCCAGTCTCTCAACCTTTTACATATCTATGTTTCACCTTTTTCTTTCGTTTTCTTAACGTTTCGATCTTTTGTTACATTGTTTCATTTTAAGTTTGGTTTGTGCTATCATAAAAATTAGGCCAGTTTGCTTTCTGTATAGTGGAACTTATTTTAACTCTCCTGTAAAGAGCAGTCTTCACTCTGTAAACTGGACTTTTGTGAGCTAACTCCTCTTTTCATCCTCTCTGTATCTGTTTCTGGGCCTGTATACACCTACACCTGTTAACCTGAATTTTCAGTTCATTCTGAAAAAAGCTTTTTCTCTTTGAAAAGTAGTGTCTTTACATTTACCAACTCAGCAGCAATACATGGACGAGCCCCAACTTCAATCATAACACAAGGAAACAGCTGTGTGACAGCCATGGCCAAAAGGACTGGCAGTGACTAATTCCATGGGTTGCAAAGTTTTCTGCTTCAGATTATGTAGTATTTAATTTGTGTTCACATGCTTCTATGGTATACTAGAAAATAATGGCATGCCTTTAAAGTGTTTTATTCCCACCTTTCATAGATATTATATAGTCTGCTACTATATAGTATAGTCTTCTTTGCAATCCAGTCAGAATGATAGTGATTTCACCTAAAGTATTGATGATCAGGATCATTCTTTTCCACGTGCTTACGAAATAATTAGTTAAATTATCTCAGCCGGTCATTTTGTTCTAGGGCCTAAAAGTTGTGAAATTTGGGATGTATTTTAAATAAATCCCTCTGCACGAAACATTGCAAAACACAACATTTTTTTTTTAAATTTCACCTTTATTTAACCAGGTAGGCTAGTTGAGAACAAGTTCTCATTTGCAACTGTGACCTGGATAGTATAATATAGGCATATGTATAGGCATATGTCAATGCCTGCATGTTTGGCCATGACTGTACGTGTTACAGTAACTGACTGAACGACCTCTCAACCTCTGTGAAGGCCAGTATGTTTCCATTTGCTTTGGATGTTTGTTTTATTACTTTTCTGAGACATAGCATCTCCCCACACCCCACCTCATCTGCAAGATGTCTTCGAGACCCACCGCCCCACTTGACTCTCTCCTTCCCCAGGCTAGATATGCTTGCCCCAGTGCTCTTGAAAATGTATGCTTCATGAATTCATCACTCACTGATGCTTAACGAGTTGCAAGATGCAGAGTTGCCCCAAGGCTCAGTCCCCAATAAATCCTGCAACGAGCCACCTCTCATAAACCTAGAAGGCTCATTTTTGCTTATTATTAACAATTACCACGTGCTTGATGCAGTGCGGCTCTGTGAAACTGATGCTGGCTGAATCCGGCTCCTGCCTGTGCTCTGCCTACCCATGGTTCCCCTCGGTGCCGTAGACATGCTCCCAACGTTTGATGGCAGGCTGCACTGACACTTAGTGGATATAAGCAGTACTGCATCAGAAAGTGCACTTTCTTTGCTGTTTCTTCGGATAAGTGAAACTAGCATTGTGAGTTCTTGTTGCTGCAGAATTGAGTGCAACCCTGCTGAATAAATCATCCCTGGACAGGAGACCAGCTGTGTCCCCCTACCACTGGTTGGTCTTAGGTAGTTATGGGTGCCTTAGTCATGTGCCATCAGCTATTCTTATTGACTGAAAGTACAAAATGACAGGAGCCGTTTAGAGTATTATCTCTGTGAGTGACCACTTGAATGTATGTATGTCAGGAATGTATTGATCTTTTGGTTTTTATTAAGTGGATGATACAGAATTATACAGCTATAAGGTTCCAGTGTACTGTAGATGCAGTTTACGTCTATTATCCAGAACAATAAATGTTGAAACTCTTTCACAAATAAAAGGATACAATTTGTAAAGATTGTAGTTGACACAAATTAAGTCCCACATATTGCTTGGTAATGCATGTTTTTCTTTTTATTGTGTTGCATACTTCTTCTGTTTGTCATACATGTACGTTTGCCCTGATTGTATACAATATTAACACTGGGTGGCACTATTTACTTCCAAATATCTTCTAACAGTGAGCTTGCTGATCCATGATGAATAATGTTATGTTTAGAATGGATAGGAGTTTAATAATGGTGTTTAGTGACAAAGCCTTAACATCATGCAGAAACACATTCATGATCTTAAACATATTTAATTCTTGGCTCCACCTCCTCCTCCTTCTGTTGTGTGGTACCACGCAACATTAATATGGTGTGGAATCCACTTACGAGAAAAGATAGTATATGTTATCTTAAGTAATCCAAGCATGAAAACATTGAATGCATCTAATTCATATCTGAAAGCAAACCTACACACTATCTGTGTATCAACAGTAAAGATAACTATAACTGTAAAGATGTAGTAATTTTATGATTGTTCATTCCATCAGACAAGACACAATGCAAAACTATGTTCTATAACTTACATTTTACTCTTGAAAATCAGTAATCACCAGCATATAGTATCAACACAGGAGTGCTGTGGAGGGGATTCCCTTTGTCTGCTATTAAAAAGCATATCTCAGGTGAAGCACAGGGCAAACACAGGTAATTTCTCATATATTTGTTAGTTGTTCTTCTCTTTAAATCACACATCTTGCAGGGCCCCAGGAAATGCATATTAGTGTAAGAAGGAAGGAGAGGAGGAGTATAGGATATGAAGGGTGAAAAATTGAGAGATTGTGTAGTAGAAGTTTAAAGGAAAGAGACAGGTGAGGTAGGGAGAGCAGGTGAGGAAAGGAAGAAGGGGGAGGATAGGAAGAAGGCTGGGATGAAGGGGTAGGGATGGTGAGAGTCAGAGGAATGAGAAAAAGACTGCAGGGGCTGCAGAGAGTAGGAGAGTTTAGGAGAGGGGAGTGGTGAGGAGAGAAAAGGTGAGTGGGATTGAAAAAAGGAGGGGTGAGGAGAGATCTGTAGTCAGGCTGTAGAGGATATAGCTGAGGAGAAAGAAGGAAAGGAGGAGAATGGCTGAGGAAATGTAACACCCCCTAGCTAGCTGTGAGTAAGGCTTAGACAACTCCCCCTGCCTCTCCCTCCGGCCCTCCTTGGCCTCCTGGCCAGCCCCCAGTCATTTCAATCTAAATGTAAATTTCATCAACCTGCCACTAAAAAGACTGATATTAGTATGAAAGCCAACGTGTTACCGCTGTAGTGTGTGGTCGCGCCACTTTTGATAGCATCCCCTCCATAGAAAGCTGCCAATCTTCTTCTGTTGATATACATGACTGATATGTGTATGCACCTACAATATTTCTCCCTCTCTTTCTTTCCCTGTCTCCATCTCTCTTTCTCTCTGTCTTCTTCATTCCTTCCTTTTTATCTCTGTCCCTTTCATTTCCCCTTCTTCCTTCCTCTCTCTCTCTCTCTCCCTCTCCCCCTGTCTTTGTTAGTGTTCCCATACCCTCCACTGTTCTCCTGTGTTCCATTCATACTTGGCCTCATCTAACCTCACTTGGAAGTGCCTTGCTTACAGTCTCATTAGGCCTCCATATGTTAGGTTAGAGCTGCTTTGCCAAGCAGTGTTGTTCCCCTCTGGGTCTCCGCTCTGGTCCATGCCTGTGCAGTACCACAGCAGGGATCCACTCCACACAGTGTTCTGTAGATTGTCAAACAGAACTCCCTTCCTCTCCTCCCTCTGTGAAAAAATGCGTCTTCATCCTGGATTGAGAAGTCAGAAACATTGTTAACAATCTAGTGGGGCAAGCGCTTGATGGAGAGAAAGAGTGAGGGGTGTAGATGACATTAACAGAGTGATTAAGTTCAGTTGAGTTCTGGTTTTTTATCAGCCTGCAGACTCGGAGGGCACCAATCTTAGATCTCAATAATGTCACTCTCTGCTTCAAAGGCCAGAGGACCATTTTTTAAGGGCAAAAGAATGTAAACATAAATAGTCAGGCAGTAATAGTGTTATAGTCACAGTAATAACAGTCACAGAGAAATAGATTCGCAGCTCCTAGCCTATGACCACTCTCAGGGAAGAGAGAGATCATAGTTGAAGTACTCCTTGTAGTCATGACAAGGGTTGTTTACCCAGTAATTTCTCCTAATCCTAAAACGTCTATCCAACCGTTATCCAACGCAGTCTACTATTACCAATATCAAACTCCCATGAAAACAGAATAACTAGTATCCAATGACTAGTTCTATTGATTAGTGAGTGGTATTAGTACAGAAGAAATTCCATTATCCTCCACAATGTGATAGACAAATGAATAGAGATAGAAGTAGAGCGAGGAAGCTGAGCAGGGAGGTAGAGAGGCAGAGATTACCTCCTCAGGGACCCTGTACACCAGGGGTTGTTATCATGCAGGTTGTACGAATTGGAATCGCAGAGCATGCTCAGTCACCAAAGCACACAGTGCGTGAGCAGGCATGTGTGTGAGAGTGTGCACGTGTGTGTGTGACCATGATGCCAAAGGGAGAGAATGTGAAGCTCAGCTCCGCTGGGAGGGGGGCTCTCTTCACGCACTCTCTCTCTTTTCCTCTGTTGTCCTCTCCATCGTTTTCTCGCACTGCAGCAAGAGAGACTCATCAAACTGCACCACGCATCCCACGGAATCTCTCTGGTGCAGAGAGCCCCCCCCCCCTCCCCATTAACGCACAGACATGACATGGCAGCAGCAAACAGCTTAACACTGTCCTTCCCCCACCACCAACACCAGCCTCTGGCTCAGACAGGCCACAGAGGTCCCTCAGATAAACGTGTATGTTGTTGCAGGCTCCAGTCTGGGTCCCTCCAGCCTGGTGAGGGAGGCTGCCTTCCAGCTTTGAAAGGAGGAGAAACAACTGTGTTGGTTCATGGTAGAACCTGAATCATGTCAAGGCTGAGTGTTTTACAGGGAACCATTCCAGATCCTCTGCTTTCTGGTGCATTCAAAACAGCTCCAGTAGCGCTGGGACATACACAGTAGCCAGTCTTTCATCATCTTTTTTAATATCTTGTGCATGATAGTGATCATTCGACACACCTTGGTAGAACCATTATCATGCAGATTATTTCCCTTGTTATTGGTATAATATTCTTGCAGTGTCACTCAGAGGTCAGAGTTAAAACGGTCTTGTTTTGTTAAATATGAAGCAGTGTGTCAGTGAGAGGTTGCATGTGCCTTTGTCTGTGTGTGCATGTGAGTGTATGGGGTGTAATCAGTGACAGCGTTCACCCTGATACAGGTGAATTACGCGTGGGCTACTCTGGCGAGTTTCTGAGACCGCTGAATGAATGTTACTCCTTTCAGTTTGATAGAAAATTTGGTGTTGGTATAAATATGAGTATTTTGTGCATGTTTCATTTGATAAGGCGTGCGCATAGTGACGTGCGCATCGAAAACATTACTTTCGAAACAGCGATCTTAAAGCCAAGCCTTAATAGCTCACTCGCCTGGGCGGGTGGTGTTCGCTGCGCAATGGTGTCGGTGTGCAAAGGAAACGTCACACGTATCTCTGTGCACGCCTTGTTATCCATCAAATTATAATAATTACTGTGTAAATGGCGTAAGAGACTTTAGTCCGTGAAATATTACATTTATCTGAATGATTGAAGGGATATAATTCAATTGTTCAGAGACGATAATCATTGACAAGTACATGAATAACATATTCAAAGCTTGTACATACCTTGTACCGAAAGACCTCACGCGTCTAGGCGTACAGGTGTCTGCAGGCTTACCTGGGCTACGCTGCGCAAAAGTGTCAGTATGCCAAGCACACGACACCCGCCTTTGCGTACGCCTAGAAATTTATCAAATGGGCGTAGTGTTTTCGTAGGCGTAAGTCTCGCGTATTTTGATCGATATTAAGGCGTGCGCACAGGTAACGTGTGTTCGCATTCTGAAATGCCTGCGCACACCTGCTCACCTAGATCCGTGAACTACCAAGGGTTGGCTCAGCTTGTTTTAAAATTAATATTTTGAATGCGCACGTGTACGTACGCCTTATCAAATGTAATATGCACAAATTACGCCTGTTATAAGCACATAAAAATATTATGTCAAACTGTAAAGTATGAACGCCGTGTTTTCTAAAACTCGCACGAGTACCCCACGCGAAATTCACCCGTATCAGGCACGCAGTGAACGCACTGTGCGCAGCTGACACTGATTACACCTCATACATGTAAGGTGTAGTGAACAGGACACGGACACGTTGTTCACACGTCAGTAAAATACCAGCATGAAGTATATGCGTAATTCATCTGTATCGGTATGTGTCCTGCTACGTTGACACTCATTACGCAAAGTACATTGTATGCAAAGCACAAATAACACCTGCCTATATGTAAGCTTAAATATCTATCAATCAGTTATACGCAATGCTTATGTAGCAATACCTGTCGGGTGTTGGTGGAGTGCGTGGTGTACACAACATGTGTGCGTTCAGAGGTGGGATCTCATCGTGCAAGTGTGTGCAGGCATTGGTGATCCCTTTGCCCTTTGTATTAATGCATGTTTGTTCACTTGCATGTGTTAGTATGTGTGTCTGTATGTGAGAGTATGTACATGTATGCGTGTGTGTGTGTGTGTTAGCGTATGAGATCTACAAGGTCTTCCACCATGTGCCTGTCATCATTGCTGAGTGGTACCAGGGCAAGTGTTATCTGTCCACGGACAGAAGAAGAAAGTGGAGGAGGGCTGGCCCTCCAGGTGTGGGGGGAGTGGCATGGCTACAGTCACAACCTCTTCCCAACAGGGAGGCTGGACTTATGAGGCCCTCCAGGGATTTTGAACAGTCAGGTAGCTCTGGCTTTCCTGACAGCCTCTCTCTCCCTCCCTCCAGCAGCCTTACTGGGGATGAAAGCAAGAGAGCAGCAGTGATGCTTAACAGAAGAAGAGGGCAAAAGAAGGAGGTAGACAAAAGGATACGGTGGTCATCTGCCATCTGCGGCCTGTCGACCATGTCAAGTGTGTGTGTGTATGCTCACATGAATGCATGTGGGTGCGCTTGAGAATAGTTGTAAGCGTGAGTGTGTGCACATGAGTGTGTGTGTGTTATGTGTGTAGGGGGCTCCTGGAGAGAGCTCCCTGTCCAAACGGGTGGAGCCACTCCTCTTGCTGACTCTGTCCTTCAAGGTCCAGCATTCTCTCTTAATCACCCTCTTTCCCTTTGATTTGCTCTGTCTCAATCTCTCTCTCTAACCCTTTTCTCTTTATCTCCACCACACACACACCTCACTATCTACCACAGAGGTTGATGATGGCTCTGTGGTCCCCCCCCACCCCCAACAACATGCTAACCACATTACTTGAGCGCATCAGAGTCATTATCCTGCACTGTACTCACTAGAGCTTGAAAGTCACTCCACTTTGGCTGGTAGGTAAAGAGACGAATGATTACATGCTCCAGAGTGTGGGCTTCTCTATGGTGTTGAAACAAGGCACCCAAGTAGTTAAATGCTTGGAAGGACTGGAGACAGCCGTTTCCGTCATCGCAACACATCTCCGAGCAGTTGTCGGGTGGGATGACGAGACAGACACCAGCGCAAATTACACTTTACGCATCTCAGGACAGATCTAGTTGTAACAGAACATTTTTCACATCTCAAGATAGACACAGGAGTAACAGGGCCACAAGGACTCACCAGGCATCTACAAGACAAGGAGCTGCTTCGCTGTAGGAGCACACATGCTGGTTGATATTACAAACCTGTCAGTGTGGAGAGACAGAGAGGGGTGGCAGATTAAAGGGGGGTGAGGGGGGGTGAGGGGTAGACACACAGTATACAGGCCTGCAAAAACTGCATTAGAGGTAATTCTGACTCCATTCACTCCCGTACAACTGGAGTTACACCAAGCCAGGTCCCCCAAACAAAGGCTGATTATTGGTTGACGCTACACCTCTTGTCCATTTCTCGCCAAGCTGCTTTGTACACCGGAACCAGACTTGCATCGCCTTGGATTTGAACATGACATTACAAAAAAGCTGTCTCCGAGTTTTTTTGTAACTCTATCTCATCCCTACAGGATGAGATACACATGGGGAGAATCTAGGGGAATACTTTTTAATCTATAATTTAGCACTTCCCAAACTCCAAACCTTGGGTTCGACCAGTAATCACCAGGAGGACTCTGGGATACAGCACGGTGCCTATTAGCAGGAGAAGATTTTTTGCTTCAAGGGCAGAAAAATCTGTGTGTTTAACTCTTCTGCATTAGAAGCCAATTACA
Organism: Plecoglossus altivelis; assembly: GCA_036571765.1. Classification (NCBI taxonomy): domain Eukaryota; kingdom Metazoa; phylum Chordata; class Actinopteri; order Osmeriformes; family Plecoglossidae; genus Plecoglossus; species Plecoglossus altivelis. The sequence goes on along the minus strand of BROE01000004.1, from coordinate 16,005,614 downwards.
CGGCTGAAAAAAATGACCTGGGGTAGTTGTGTCCAATGCTGTTTATGCTGACATTCAGCTTCAAAATGCCAGTCTGTTAATTATGCTAATGGTCTACAAGACATAGCTTGGGTGTTTATCTACAATATATATTCTTATGGAATGTTGAACAAATGGTATAATTTCACCATTATATATTACTTAATAGGCCATCGCTCCCCTGTCACTAACCACATTTCTACCAATAATTCAGAAAAAAATGAAATTAACATGATTCTCCATGTCTCCCCACCACTAAAGTTTCCCTTTCGACCAGAGGAGTTCTAATGTAGTTTCTTGTTCCTCCTCTCCAAGTATGCTGCTCTGTGTGAAGGAATGGTACGTGGCACTGGCCAGCTTTAGAGGAGCCAAGTCCACATTGCATTAATTTTAGAGCAGAGAGAAATCCAGTATCAGATGTAACGGGTTTGATTTCAAAGCCCTCGGGCCACGTTCCCTGCTGCTGTAATGGTGAGAGTCGGCAGAGATCCTGCCCTCATCAGAATGCTGCCTTATGCACGCTCTCTCGCTCTTTTCCTCTCTCTCTGTCTTTTTTTGTTCTGTATTTCCCTGTCTTCTTTTTATCCTCAGTCTTGGAATTCATTTCTCTCCCTTCAATTTCAACAGTACATTTGGTCTTTCTTTAGCTCAGTTAATTATGGGTACCTCTGTATGCCAGCGGTGTCCCCCTCTGCTCGTTCCCCCTGAAACAACCTCCTACCACCCCCCTAAGGAAAAATGCCTTTTTTCCAAACATTGTTGTTGATGAATATTTTTATACCAACAATTGTTTTATTGAATTCCCATTAGTCTTAAATTAGTTGGCAGCTGTTCCTTTCAGAGATCCATCATTATTTTCCCTGTACACTGTCCTTCTGAAAATGAGGCCAGATGTTGTCACACCAAAAAAATTATACTTAGTTTGAAGAGAAAGTTCCCTGCTATCCTAATTCGTTGAAGTGGTTGTGAATGTCTGTGCCATCAACTGGATTGGCCATGCAATTTTCTGGGGCCATCCTCCAGACACACCTATGTGTATCTATGTCAGTAGAAAGACTAAATATTACTTTTACTTTCTCTCAACATCCCTTATCAAATGTGTTGCTTACTAATCACAACCATTTCCGTTGGAATGTAATATTCAGGTAAATATTTGACCCATATAAAGCAACGAGGTACATAACCAGTCTCACAAAACGCAAGTTTAACTTAGTGGAACTGTTAAAACTTCAAGCTGTACACTTTATCATGCATTTAACTACAGGAGCCTGTTGTCTTTTCAGGAAGGGGGGGGGGGGTTGGAGGGCATATTGAGGGAGGTAGGCAGCAGTGGTTTGCTAGAGTAGAGGTTCTGCCAGCTGTGGACTGTTGCAGTCTGTCTAATTTTGTCTTCCACATATTAACGTCACAGGTGTCACCGAATCGATTGTTATGGCCCCCTCCCTCCCTCTCTTGCCCACTCCAGGGTTCAACTTTGAACTCTTGGACACATTGCTTTTGCCAGCTAGCTTTTCAATGACACAAGTGGACAGTACAGTACTGAGGAGAGAGTTCAGCCAATTCCATCCGGTTGCATTCACACGCTCTGAACTCACTCCACAGCAACCCCAGCTGGCCAAACTTAGCTGGCTACACAAACATGGCCTATTTAGCACCAGGCCTGTCCTGCTGCTGATAGACTGACAGATGTGATGAGCACAGCTATTCATGGTGTGATGCTGCTAGCTTCAGTACAAAGGTTATAGGGTAGGAGGAGAGCTCACCAAGAAACAAAGGTGAACAAACACAGATGCATTTATAAAATGGGGTCCAAAATCTTCATTGTGACAGCAGGAACATTGCACGCTACATGATGTTTCTGAGCAAGTGAGCGGTCAGGCTTGAAGAGATGCCCCAGTTCCCGTCAGGGTCTCTGTGCTCATGTACGTGTGTTCATGAATTATGTATATCAATAGCATCCCAACAGAAATGGGAGGATGTTATTTCCATGAGAATAAACAAGAGGAATTATACACCATGGAAGCATGCAGTCAGACTACAAATAGAAGTGGGGATTTTTGCCTTGGGATCTAGTTGTATTTTAACAGGTCAGACTGTGATATTCTCTTAAGGTTTTGTACATAGATGCACAGCCCATACATCTCAAGTACCACTGTTGTTCCTTAGACTTGCATGGTGCCCCATACTACATGTGCTGCAAACGGCATTTTCATCTCCCGATGATCCATACACTGGTTGACATCATATGTATGAGGTGGGAAAATTGAGCGGTGGCCTTCAAGGCTATGCTTACAGTCTGTCTGTTTCCCTTAAAAGTCTTCACAGGAAATCAATCGTGGTCTCCAGAAGAATTAATCTGAAATCCACACTACTACCATGGCAGATGGCCAGCCGAGTGTTATGCGGTTTAGACATCCTCCGCATTTTTACCCGCGCATGACCTGCTATCTGGAGGTGTCCTGATCGCACATTCAACACTCAACACTTTTGCCTAGCTCGTGTTCCCTTTACCTCCTCCCCATCATCATCCCCTCCCCTCCGCCTGAGTTCGATGCGATAGGCTCTTGGCTCTGCTGTGAGTTCTCAGTGCGGGCGACAGCGCTGCTGAACATGGCGTCAGACGGGATGATTTTAACGAACCACGACCACCAAATCCGGGTCGGAGTCTTGACAGGTAAATACAAAATTCCCACATGAGGGACCCATATTTCACTGAAGCAGTGTGTACAAATTAATTTCCTCCGACTGTCAGCTGAGGCTCTTCCTGAACGAGGTATATTTTGCGTGGTGGCTCTCTCCATCTCTTGCTGGTTTTTGCAGCTTCGGTGATGGTCAGCGCCTTTCCAGTCGACGGTGATTTAAAGCCTTGTATCTATTTTCGCCAGACCAGTTTCTTTGGACATCCTAGATATGACTGTTTCACTAGATTCACTGCCATAACTGTTTTGGGCGTTTTTGCTATGCATATCTCAGTTATGTGTATTGAATTATTCATGTCTCGTATCAGTTTGTCAAACCTGAAAATACGGCTGACCGTGTGGCGTTAAACATGCTTGCCGTTATTGACACCCGACTGACAGCGTTTTTTAAATGTTGCCCACCGACAGCTGAATTGAGGGCATCAAATACCTCTGTTAATTGTAAGAATACCATGGCAATGCAGACATTTGAGAATGTGTTACTGATTTGTGAATGACAGCTGCAATTTAAGAGCCAAGTTAACATGACAGAGCCACGGTTGGTCTCGTGGGTAGAATACGGGTAATCTCGGATGCGTGACATGTCACTAAATGCAGACATCCTTCAACGCTGACTGTTGGCTCACAGAAGGGAAACGCTTAAAACAAACATTTAAAACCAGTGACTGTTAGAGGGAGTTCCATTTGTCATGTCCTTGTAGTTTATGCATGTTTCTCTTATGAAAAAAGAATGTTGTCACGAAAAGAAACGGGGATGCTCAAAGCGAGATGGTTGTGGGCAAATAAATCCGCGATACGGGTGCCACCGTTGCTTTTGCATGATATACAACGGTGTTGGGGATGAACGAACACAGGGTGATGGTGGGGCGAATGGTGAATTTTGTATGATATTCTTGTATTCTTGTTTGTGACATTCTTAGTTATGGAAATCCGTTTGTAAGCTGGTGATGTGTAGCAATGGAGGAATGACTGTAGATCCTGAAATCTGCCAGGGAACCCCCCACCCCCCCTTTAACCCCCCCCCCCCCCCTCCCCTTCCCTCATCAGCTGTGGTGAGAGAGAGAGAGAGAGAGAGAGAGGAGACGGACGCAGAGGAGAAGAGAAAGAGAGATCGAGAGATGAGAGAGAGAGAGAGCAAAAGAGAGTGTGAGCGCTGTCCGTGGTGCTGAAATTGAGAGTCACAAATCAGTGTGCTAGGCTATGTTATTTGCTGCTTTGTGTTACATTTATCTACGGTGGTTTATACACTCCAGGATAAGAGTTCTCCCATTTGGATTAGCGAACACGATTATGTAGACCGTCAAAACGCGTTCATTTCTCTCTATATCACTGTCACACGAATCCACAATTCTCTAGCGTACAGTGACAGATTGCTAGTTTGATCTAGCGGTAGGGACATGTCCTGCACACATGCTGAAGTGGGGCAAGCACAAATTAAACCAACGCATATTGTTTGCCTTTTAGTATTCATACTGCATATGGGTTATGCGTGCATATGTTATGGGAGACGGAAGGCGAAGCAGAGGTAAAACGCGCTAGGGAAGAAAATTCATGCCGCTTTTTAAAATTGAGTTGCAGTGTTTGATTGGAACTGTCATCTCATCTGATCAAGATTACTCATCAAGAAGCGTTTTTACCACCTGGATTTTGAAGAAGATTCACTGAAGCCCTAGCCATGTTGCCATTGACATAGACTTCCGAAGGTACATTGTTCTTGGTCTGCTGTTCCTTTGAGAAAGAAATGCCACAAGAGCCAAGACTTCACTGTATTATGTAAGCCTTACACTGTTTTCCCATGCCAACACTCTGCTCAACAAGCTAATGCTGTTTGGTCCAGGGTTTCCTTATGGTGTGTTGCGATCAAAAAGCAGAGGGGATCCCTCCACATGATTGGAGTAGGGGGAGTGTAGTTGAGTCTGTGGTCATTTTCCTAAAACCTTCCTGACGATACACTGTTCATTGAGGTTGGACTAGGGAAGGAGTTCAGGAGTGGATCATCTCCAACTAGACAATCTGGTAGTAGTGGGCTAGATGATGTGGTAATAGTGGGCTTGATGATGTGGTATTAGTGGACGAGGTGATGTGGTAGTAATGGGCTCGATGATATGGTAGTAGTGGGCTAGATGACAGGGATGTAAGGGGTTTTATGTGTATTTGAAAGTTGTCATAGGGAATCTGAAACATTCTGTCAATAGTCAACTACTCATTCTCCTAAATTAAGCTCTGTTAGGTTGGATAAAAGCTTTTCATGCTGCACAGAGGCTTCTTGTACTGTTTGTGTTTGCATGTGTTTGCGTGATGTGGAACCATTTAGTCTCTGAATGTGCTTGGCTGTGTGGGCATCAGTTCATATGTGCGCGTGTGTGTGCATATGCAATACATGCCTATTTCTTCTTGTTACAGTGAGTTTGAAATGTCTTTTTCTCCAGGGTCCTGCCTTAGGATGTGGCAGCCTTTCACAGGCACACACACACACACATGTACACACGCACACCTGCTTCCAGAGTATGTTATGGAGGACCTCATTGGTCCTTGGTAAACCTTGCTGTGTGTAGTTTGTGTGTTTAAGCCTGTTCTTTCTTTTAATTCATTAGTATCGAGCTCTAGTGAGAAAAAAAACAGCTTTGCAAATACACTAGTCCCAAATATATCTAGTGTATGCATGTCACTCCTGAACTAAGAGCAGGGTTCAGTGCTACAACCATCTGGTTCATCTGTCTTTAAACCTTCTGTACTGTATGTGTTTTGCATTCCACATGATTACACCAGAATTTGGTTGGTGCATGTATGTGTGTGTGGGTCTGTGTTCCAGAGCTCTATCCACAGTAGGGCCAGGTCAATTGAATCTGACTTCTGAGAGTGGTCGGGTAAAGTTGAGCCCGTACTCAATAGACACACTCTATCAATGACATGTAGCCTGTAGCAACAGGCGAATGAGGCCTGTGAAGGGAAGCTCCACTCTGCGGCAGACACACAAACACAGGCCTTTTCTCTCTCTTTTTCCACTTATTTTGTCACTGGCTAGTAACAAGTCTGCGAAGATCGTATATGTGTGGGAATCTCTCCAGATCTACATGTCTGTACAGATTACATGATCCTGGGTGCCCCGGTGGCTTAGCAGATAAGAGTGTGTACCACAAAGAGTGAGGGTAGTGACACAGGGGCTTGAATTTTATTCTGGCCCCAGTCATTTCCTGCATGTCTTTCCTTCTCTTACTCCCTACTTTCCTATCTCGGTCTCCAACTGACTCTTGAACAAAGCTGGAAAAGGCCCAAGAATATCTTGCAAGGAAAAAATGACATGAATCGGAGGCAGACTTACAAAGTATCTTAATTTAGGTTGCTCTGCAACTAGGCAATGAAACATTTATTTTTGTGTTCTTGTAAGATCTTTCTCAAGTCTGTTCAAGCCATTTTCGATTATATTACTGGTCTCACACTGTGGTCAAAGAGAGGGCTGAGCTAGATCAGACTCTGGAGGGAGGGAGGGAGGGAGGTTGAGGGGTAGGTGGTCTGCAGGGGATTTCCTGCATTGTTGAGATGGCTGCTTCCTCTGTAAAATAGTGGGGAACAGAGCTGGGATACAGGGGATAATTGAGAAAATTCAAGCAATGCAGGATGCAACATAGTCCAATTCTCATTGTCTGCTTTTGCGTTTTGTGTATATGTAGTTTTCTTAGTGTGTACATGCGTGTTCATCTGCCTGCATTGCTGGTTATGTGTGTGCATTTGGGCGTGGATGTAAAAAAAAAGTTAATCTCTTTTTCCACGTATTTTAATCTCTGGAGATTGTCCCAAACTCACCTTTCCAGCAAAAGAGGGAGACTGAGAGAGAGAGAGAGAGAGAGAGAGAGAGAGAGAGAGAGAGAGAGGAATGTTGAATGCCAGACTGTCTTGACCAGAATTAGGAGACCCTGTCATCTGTCACTGAACAGCTACAATGACTGCCAAGTAATGGGCCGATCTTCTGGGCTGTAGCGGCTGCAAATGACACTGGGGCGGTTCTCTCTCAACACAGACTGGCTTGAATGACCGCCATTGTGGCCTGTGTTTGCACAGTTGGCTAAAGTGGCTTACAATTTACAAGTGTTGGAGAAATGACACCTGTTTACAGTTAAACTTAATAGTGCATTGAAATCTCTTTGAACAATCCAACTTTCAATTAAAGTAAATTTATCCATCCATCCATTTTCCTCTGCTTATCCGGGGCCGGGTTGCGGGGGCAGCAGTCTGAGCAGGGACATCCAGACTTCCTTTTCCGCACACACCTCCTGCAGCTCCTCCGGGGGGATCCTGAGGCGTTCCCAGGCCAGCCGAGAGATATAGTCTCTCCAGCGTGTCCTGGGTCTCTCCTGGGGCCGCCTCCTGGTGGGACATGCCCAGAACACCTCCCGAGGGAGGCGTCCAGGAGGCATCCGAAACAGATGCCTGAGCCACCTCAGCTGGCTCCTCTTGACGTGGAGGCTCTACTCCGAGCTCCTCCTGTGTGACCAAGCTCCTCACCCTATCTCTAAGTGAGAGCCCGGCCACTCAGCGGAGGAAACTCATTTTGACCGCTTGTATCCGTGAACTTGTCCTTTCGGTCATTCCCAAAGCTCATGACCATAGGTGACAGTAGGAACGTAGATTGATCGGTAAATCGAGAGCTTTGCCTTTAGGCTCAGCTCCTTCTTCACCGCAACAGTCCGATACAGACAATGCATCACTGCTGCTGCTGCACCGATCCGTCTGTCAATCTCACGTTCCGTCCTTCCCTCACTCGTGAACAAGACTCCGAGATACTTGAACTCCTCCATCTGAGGCAAGAACTCCCCATCCACCCGAAGGGAGCAAGCCACCTGAAGTAAATTTATTTAGAGAAAAAAATCTGTCAATAAGAAAAGGTTCATAGATCAGCATAGGTTATTAAAAAGTTGTTACTCATCTGAAAATTACTATATCTACCACTAGGGCAATTTGTCAAAAGCTAAAAGCACCTGGACCTGTTATAGACATGCACAGATGAGTACCCTCGCTTATTTTGGCACAGCAAATGTTTAAAGGGACAACAAATGGATCACTGTTGTAGAGTTATTCAGGAAAGTAGCGTTCTGTGGACACCAAGTCTTGAAAACTGTCATCAGATGCCATCTCCATGCCAACAAATAATTTAGAAGGCATACCAGAACCCAGCCATTCCCGTCATCTCTCCATAAACATACACGCTATGAGTTTGCAATATGCAGCTGGAACATTGAATGGTGTTCTATGGACAGATTAAACCAATTGAAACTGTTTGGCAACACACCCTAAATGTAGGTTCAGTCTAGAAAGAAGGATGGCTCTACTGAAGAGAATCTGATCCCCTCAATAAAGAATGGTGGAGGTTCTGTGATGGTGTGTGGCGGTTTGTCCTCCAAAGGCCCTGGAAACTTTGTAGGGCATGTGAGCTCTGTGAAAGGTATTTTGAGCAAGAATATTTCCATCTTTTTATCTGAATTTGGCTGTTCATGACATGAAACTAAAACTGGGTTGTAGTTGGATCTTTGACCAGGACAATGATAATAAAACATACCTCCAAATCAACACTAAAATGGTCAACTGAAGACAAAAGTAGTTTTCCATCATGTCATCATGATTTCCATCATCATGTCCCCTGATATAAACTCCATTGGGCTAGGCTAGGCTGAGGGGTAGACACTAGGACCCTGGGTGATATGGAGAGATTCTGTAAAGAGGAATGCCTTCACACGCCCAGCACTGGATTTTCCAACCTTAATATATATTACAGAGAAGACCATGGCACACATGGTTTCATTAACAAGTATTATTTATTGATGACAGACTTTTTTCCCTATGAAACCAATTTACTTAAATTGGATTGTTTCTTTTTCCAATGTGACATGAAGGTAGAAGGTGCAATTTTCATACATTTACTGTGGTGCCAATTAGTCTGACTGTATGCATAGCTAGTACAGGCATTCACTCATTCGTTCATTTTACTGTAAGTTTGTAGGAACTTTGTCTGTTTTTTCATCATGCTAAGGTGTCAGTATGGTGGTCAAGTAGTCTTTTCAGATCTTAAAGAAAAACGCCTACTGTCTCGACCCACTTTCTTTCTTTCTTTCTTTCTCTTGCTCTCTCTCTCTCTCTCTCTCTCTCTCTCTCTCTCTCTTTTAACTTCAGGTGCTTTAAAGGCATGTTAAGAAATATTGTAAGTATATTTATAAATATATATAAATATATATATATATTTTTTTAATATCTCTAAACTAAACATACCATGATTACAATAAAAAATTATCTCTCCTTTGCTCCTCCTTCTCTTCTTCTGCAAAGAACACACAAATCTGCCCAGCCACGTGTTCACAGTGGACACCAGTAAAGCAGAGAGAGATGACTAGAATAGACAATGTGGGATCAGGGACACGGACACAGAATGAAAATTAAGTCTTCATTGTGAAGGAATTATTACATCTTTGAGCAGTTCAGGTGGGGGGGCATCCTCTCTCCTTCCATGCACTGACCCCACCACACCCCACTCCAGATACCCCTCTGAATCCACCTCCCTCTCTCACCTTTCTTTATTCTCCCTTTTTCTCTCCCTCTCTTCCTCTCTGTCTATCACCCCACTGTATCCCTGCTCCCTTCCTCCCCCCCGTGTCCCACCTGTCCCCCCATCCTCTCAGCTCAGACGCCCATAGATGTCTATCTTTCCTGTAGCTAAGTATTACTTCATTGGTGACGGGGTTGGGAGAAGAGGTATGCACTGTTTAGCAGATGGATGAACTAAACCTCCTTTACTCTGATCAAACTTCCAGAGAAGTGTATTATGGGGGCTGGAGTTCCATTCCCATGTCAAGATGAGAAGGTGATTAAGAGAATGGCTGTCAAACAGTACTTTATTGCCATTCTCAGATTTCTTAAAATATGCTTTCTCTTACTAGTCTACCATCATTTGGAGGTGAGGGTTTTTATAAGATGTAGTACATAATAGTTTTTTAGTGAATGAATGCCTCAAAAGTTTAGGTACTGGAAAAGGATCAACCACTTAGCGATTGTCAGTCCTTTATGCTTGCTTGAGTCCGCAATTGACACAAGTGGATTATGTTAGGTGTGCTTGATTAAATAAAAAGTTCAAAATGAAGTTACATTTGTTAAGCCCTTTTTATACGCAATGTTACAGAGGGCTTCAAAAATTCCCAGAAATTAATATCTATCACCAACCTAAACCTTCAAGTATACTAGGGATAGATCTCCCAAAGACGTATTTTCTGTCTGATAGATGCTCGTTTTGTAGAAACTCCTCTAGTTATGATTAGTCAATATTGAGTGCACCAGAATCCATTCTGTAACAACCAATGAAAGGAGTAGAGGAATGGACAAATAATAGGGAGAGAAAGTAGAACTTTTCTTCTCTCAACTCCTCCTCTCCTCTCCTTATCTTCTCTCCTGTCCTCCCCTCCTCTCTTACTCTCTTCCGCTCCATTCATCTTCTCTACTGTGTCCGCTTCTGCTCCTTTCATCCTTTTCGCGTCTCTCTGCTTTTCTTTTGCTGTCCTCTGCTCTCTTTACCGCTCCTGTCCTCTGCCCTGTCCTGCTCTCTCCTGCCATGTCCTGGCACTGAGTGTTAATCGCAACTGGAGGCCAGTTGGACTCATCAGTTTGTTGAGGGGCTCCTCACAGGTTTATCTCAGCACATCTGAGGGAGCTCTGGCATGAACACCTCTCTCATGTTGCTCTCTACTGTAGACAGGTCATCAGCCAATATGTATTGCAGTCGCACGCATGCACATGAAGACACATTTTATTTTCTTATTATTATTGTTATTATTGCTTTTTCTGTTCCATAAGACAGGCTTCTATCCATGTTACAAGAACAGCTGAGGAACTTTAGAGTATATTGCATTTGTGATATTCACAATGGACTTGGTTTGTATGATGAGCTTGTTGACTTTGGATGCCTCTTTTTGTCACTTTGAAAGAAAGTGCTCGTTAAGTAAACACATTGTAATTACAAAAATACCAAAGATTACATGTCACCACACATAGCGGATAATATTATTTCTGTAAAGTCTAGAGGAAATTGAGTTATTGTGGAGCACTAATAATGCAGAGGATCAATACTTAAGTATTAAAGAGACATAATCAGCATTGTTTCACATTGCAAGACAATCACTTTCATTCCTCTGTCACCATAGTCTATGCTGACTGCGTGCTGGTGTGTTCCAGTATAATACTGCGTGTCGTGTGTGTATGTGTTGGTGTTGCACGGTATACCAAAATAATGTTACTTTTCAACGTTTTTTTGTTATAAACAGCAGAGTTTTTAAATTCCCCTGTGTTTGGTTCTTTGGTCAATCAGACTTCTGGAGTCTACCGTGGGACTGCTTTCGCCTATGGAGCCGAAATCAAACCCACACACATTACAAAGCCTATTTGTGAAAGCTGTTATAAACAGTAAAACAGTGTTGTGCAAGGGAGGAAATACTTCTGACCTCGTAATACACCTAACTATGATAGTTTAACGAATAATAATAATAGGATAGCAAAATACATAGCGTATGTCATGCCTACCTTACTGTACTGCATATAGCATGACAAGCAAGCATATTGGTATCAAAGTCAAAACACTGGTTTTGATATTGGTATTGAGACAACCTAGTACTAGTGTGTTTGTGTGTTAGTGTGTATGTATGCATGCAAATATGCAGTGTCTCTGTTTGTGTCCATGTGTGGCTGGGCTGGGCTTGGCAGGAACTAGAGAATGACGAGAGAGAGAGACAGAGGAGTGCTTGGATCTGTTCGCTAGTAAAGCAGCTATTAAATCTGCTGGTGTATCATCTCCTCTCTCCGCCCTGCCTCTGTTCCTCAGAGAAAGATACCTAATCTCAGTTGTGTCAACATCCGTCTGTTTTTCAGTTCTCCAACATTTGTTTTTGTTTTCTCCAGATTTAGAAAGAAAAAGAGAGAGTGTGGCGAGGAGAGGAAGGATGAGAGGGAAAGAGAGGAAAAGAGAAACTGAGAAAAAGTAAAAACAGACAGAGACAACTCATGACAACAGAGTAGATGTGTCACAGGAATTATTTACAGAAAGACTCCATATGGAGACCAGCTCTGTCACAGGACGTGACATCACACTCTCAAATCAGAGGTTCTCGTCCAAGAATAGTGCGGATGTGATTGCGGGTGGCCCCAGCTTCTGCTCATCCACCTCCACCTCCTTCTCTGAACTCCGCTGTAACGTGGAGCTGCGACGTGACTGCTGCCTGTCACCATTGGCAACAGCGGTTTCCTCTTTGTCACCCTGCCAGAGTATCCATTGGCTTGTCACTTGTCCAGACCCCTCCTCCTTCCACTGAACACTGGATAGCGCGAGGTGTGATGTGCTGATCGATGTCTGACACATTCTTCCAGGAATGGGTCCTCCACTCTGGCAGTAGAAAGGAAGTCTGTCTATTCTTTTAAAAACAACTTTCCTGCAGGATATTGAAAATCCCAAAGTTCATTTCACAAAGACAAAAAGGATATCGCCTGACCAAGAGAATCAATGGCAGATGTTTGTTTTTTTCTTAAACATTTATCCCGGATCTACTTTTACCTAAGATGAGATAAATTGCTTCACAAAGTGTGTTTACAGTTGCCATTGAATGGGCCCACTGATTGCATGCATAATTCAGAATATTGATAGTAATTATATAAGTTCTTTGCATATTCATACATAATTCATATTTAGATCAATTTAGCTAATCAATTGCTTATCAATGGCAATTGAAAATGCTTTCTGATGCATGATACTTCAGATCCTCATCTCTCCTTGCCTCTCTCATCCTTCTTTTACCCTACCCTCTCTCCTTCTCTCTTCGCCCCGTCCTCTTTGGTGTCTTTCTGCTGTCTCGTTGAGACTATTTTTGGTTACACACCATCTCATCACCTTTCTCCCTTTCTTTCTTGGAGGTCTCTCTCTGCCTGTCCCCTGTTACCTCTCCCCATCTCCCTGTTGCTGTGAGGCAGTGTGCAGGAAGAAGGGGACATGTAAGAGTGAATAATAGAAAAGGGCCAACGCTCCTAATGAGTGTGTTTGATGGCTGACTGGCCTGTGTGTGGCCAAGGTGTTCTCTTTCTCCTCTCTCTCGCTATTCATTATTCAAACTCCTGCTTTCCCCACCCTGTTCTCTTCTTTACCCCTCTTCAGAATTTCAGAACCCTCTCAGATTGTGTCACCTGGACATCAAATGTTTATGGCCTCATCTTAGCCCCAGATACATGTGATGTGTGGGTCCATTTTGACTAAAACAGTTGAAAGAGTTTCCAGTCTGTTAGTTTTAAACACTTTCCTCTTACACATACTTTAGGGTCCTCTTTCATTCTGTCCTGTCCTTTTTTATCCAATGCAGACCTACCATCCCTCTCCCTTGTCCTGTCCTATCTTGTCCTATCTTCCCTTCCCATCCTAACCCTGACTGTACTATTCACTGTTAGAGGAGAGATAAGACCGGAGCCAAACCAGCCAAGTGGTAAACAGGAGCTCATCCCTGCAGGAGTTTAGCAAGAAGAGTTCTTGAGAGGTGGATGTGTGAGTGTCTGTGTTAAGTATAAGTATGTGTGTGTGTTTTCTTGTGTGTGAGGGAAAGACAGAGAGAGCAAATGAGAGAGAGAATGAGAAAGAACGAGAGAGGGGGGGGGGGAATGAGAGAGAGCGAGAGACAGTCTCTGCAGCTTCTGCGTTCTGACAGAGGGAAACGGCGATGTAATTGCTGACTTCGTCCAGAGGATTGAATGTAATGAAGGTTGCTGCTTACTGGCTGCTTCATTAGTGCATCTGGGCCTGGGGCACTCTGAGACTGTGTGTGTGTATCTGTGTGTGTATCTGTGTGAAGATCCCAAGGCCTACCACCCTGGGAAATAAGGGGAGTATCACGCATACAATTATGCATTAACACACGTTGACTCAAAACACACAAAAAGAATACACAATTACAACAGAAAGTATGGTTTGTAGGATTTCTTCCTGAAAAGAAGCATGAACAATCTTGAAAATTAACGTTTCTTCTAAGGCAAATTCAGTTGAAGAACTTGACTTTGAAGAGAACCAATGATGGATGATGCTGGCTTTGGACAGGGGGTAGTTTCTCCAGCCTCTATGTCTGACTACACCATTTAAGTATCACTGCTCCCTCCCTCTTTTTTCCCCTTTCTCCCCTTCTGCCTCTTTCTCCCCCTGCCCCTCCTACCCTGTTCCTCCTCTCTCTTTCTTGCTATCTCTCTTTCTCGCGCTCTCTCTCTCTCACTCTCTCTCTTTCTCTCTGTGTTTGTCTACCTGTCTGTCTGTGTGTCTGTCTGTGTGTCTGTCTGTCTCTCCATCCCTCCGTTCTATGAGTATTTAACTTTTAGCTTGTTATAGAACTAGAGCACTTTTAATAACACACATCTTCTCTGTCAAGTCATTGGGCAAGACAAGGACATACAGACCCTACAGAATCCTTTCCACTAAGTGTAGTGAATCGACAGTCACCAGTTGTGATACACGTGGCATTTGCATTAAGTTGTGCTGCATCATTGGAGTGGCCGAGTTTCTGCTACGCTGCCGTTCTGCAGATTTAACAATGATTTTTGGCATACTAAAACCACAGCTGGGCTAATCGGCCTTTGTTTTGCTTTGCCAATGCATAGCAGGCCTGAAATCGGATTTCTACACTTCTATTGGATGTTGGTCATGGAGAGGCCAACTGGGAGAGTGGGGCTGTGGACGGGCGGTAGGGGTGGGAGTGGGGAAAGGCTCGACCCCTGGTGCCCCTGAGACAAGCGGAGATGCATCTTAATGTTCAGCGCGTCACAATACATTCTCCCTCCTGTAATTGTTAATCAAGCTGACGTCTAGACCTCTAGAGTGATGGCTGTCCAAGCAAGACTGGACACTTCCACTGAACGGCCTTGTTCATGAATCTGCACGTTCAAGAGAACTGCATTGTACAAGGCACCGACAACCATCAAATCTGTGGTTGAAAGCCTGCCAGTTCAACATTGATAAAATGAGCCATGCCCCACCCTAAGCTTAACGTCAACCTGGACTTAAAACCCTTTTCGTTCCCTTCTCCCCCTTCCTGGTTGTCTCCATTCCTTGGAGACCATTGAAATGCTGGGAGCACATTAAAGAGCCTCTACATGAACACCAATCAATACCTGATCTGATTAGCTCCCACAATACATACATTTCACTACAAGCTTTAAACATCTGCAGGGAAGGGTGCCTTTCCATTCATGTTCTCCATTCATTCTAAACTGCAGACACATATAGTGCTGCCCTCGTTGACCCAGACAGAAGGACTGGGAAACTAAAGTGAGTGGGGTTTGGGAGCCCATGTGTAGTTGTGCACTATATGGTTTTACTGGTGCTCCTGATAGGATACTAGGATATCCTGAGTCTTTGACATGAGGTTGCTTCAATCTCTTGGAAGAACACCACGCAAGGCTCAGAGTCCTTCATCATGCCACTGTCATTAGAGATCTACCTTGCTGTCCTCAGCCCCTGTGACTCCCAATGATTATTCACGAGGAGTGTGGAAGTTCATCAAGCCCTCCGATCATATGTGTCCACCCAGAAGTTCATAGGAGACACTGGGAGAAGAGGGGATGGATGAAAGGAGGATGTGTATAATGGTCTGACCTTGAAAATGGGAGGGGGGGAAAAGAAAGTTGAGTATCAGAGAAGAGACTTCCATATTCAAGGTCTCCACATTCCCTACATATTCCCTAAATTGTCTCTGTAACTTTCTGTCCTCCCTGGCTTCATTAGTAAGTGTCATTTTAATATTGATGACCACTTTAATAAAACATCAAGAGGAGAGGCCTTTGTGGGGAACTGCTGGCATTTCATGGAGTTGGAGTCTCCGGGTTTCTTTGGAATGATGATGAAAAAGAATGGTTCAGGTGAGGGAGTGCGAAGAGAGAGTGAAGGATGAGGGAAAGCGAGAGAGAGAGAGAGAGAGAGAGAGAGAGAGAGAGAGAGAGAGAGAGCAGTAGTGAAAGGTAAAACGTGTAGAAAGGGTCAAATATAACATTGGGCTCTTCTCTCTGAAAAAAAGAGAAAGAAAAAAACCTGTCTGCTTTTGTGAATGTTTCTTGGTGGTTGGCGGAAAAGTTCATACCTGTGTGTGTGTGTGTGTTTGTGCGCGCGCATATAAATACGTATCTGTGTCTATATATCTATATATATGCATGAGTGTGTGCGCGTGTGTAGTGGGGCTGCACTGATCCAGGATGCTGACTAAGTGCCCTGGCATTGGGGCTCTGTCTCTCATGTTTTATTTATCCCTGTGGAGACGGACAGGGAAGCAAGCTGCTGAGACTGGGGAGAGGACTGAGGGTCAGCACAATCTCTCTCTCTCACTCTCTCTCTCTCTCTCTCTCTCACTCTCTTTCTTTCTCTGTCTTTCTCTCTTTCTGTCTCACTTTCTCTCTCTTTTCCTCCACCTTCTTTCTTGTTCTCTCTTTTGCCCTCTCTCTACCCTCTTTTGCTCTTTAGCAAAGACACAGATGCATAGAAGAAAGGCCAGAGCTTTCAGAATGTTCTCCCAGAGCTCTCAAAGGACTAACCAGAACCGTATGGTATCCATTGCTGTGTGGCATTTTGTGTTCCACTAGGCTGGCTTTATTGGATCTTTGAGCTCTATGTGTGTTTTGAACTGTGTCGTTCCTCCCAGCACCTTCCTCCTCCTAATCTCATGACAACCTGGTGTGTTTTGGGGTAGATGCAGGTGGAGTTTTCGCCTGCTTGTCATGTACGACCCTCCTCATTTAGATCTGACTTCAAATAAATGAAAGTGAATCCATTGGCTGGCTCCTCTCTCCAGGATATAAATAGCATTTTTCAAACCTTATCTGAAAACTGTATTGTGAAGTGGAGAGGCTTTGAAATGCAGCCCAACGATTAGGATCCCATTGTTCTGCTCCACACCCCCTCCACTCTCCTGGCTGCTTTCAGTAAGCCTGAGGCCCTGTGTGTGCATGTGTGTTTTTGGAGGGCTGTCTATGTGTGTGGGGGAGAGTGCACATGTGTGTTTGCACAAGGGTGAACTTTAGAGTGTGTATGGTTGACGGGAAGATACAGAATGTAATTTGTAACTTGTATGCCGTTGCCTGTGATTGTGTGTGTGTGTGTGTGTGTAAATGTGTGTGTGTGCGTGAGGGTGTGTGTGTGTGGTAGGTGTGTGTATGTGTGCTTAAGGGTGTGTAGTTCATGTGCATGTGTGTAGTGCGTGTGTGAATCTCACCGCTGCTTGTGTGTTGTACGTGTGTGTGTTACCGCTGTGTGTGTGTGTGCCTGTGTGTGTGTGTGTTACCGAAGGGGGTATGCAGTAGGTGTGTGTCACTGCTGCATGTGTGTTGTACGTGTGTGTGTGTCACCGCTGCATGTGTGTTGTACATGTGTGTGAGTTACCGAAAGGTGTGTGTAGTACGAGTGTGTCACCGTTGCGTGTGTGGTATGTGTGTGTTACCGCTGCATGTGTGTTGTACGTGTGTGTTACCGAACGGTGTGTGTGGTACATGTGTGTGTCACTGCTGCGTGTGTGTTGTACGTGTGTGCGTGTTACTGAAGGGTGTGTGTTGTATGTGTGTATTATTGAAGGGTGTGTGTGGTAGTTGTGTGTGTCGCTACTGCATGTGTGTTGTACGTGTGTGGGTTACCAAAGGGTGTGTGTGGTACTTGTGTGTGTCACTACTGCATGTGTGTTGTACGTGTGTGGGTTACCAAAGTGTGCGTGCGGTACTTGTGTGTGTCACTACTGCATGTGTGTTGTACGTGTGTGGGTTACCAAAGGGTGTGTGTGGTACAGAGGGGTGTGTTGTACGTGTGTGTGTTGTATGTGTGTGTGTGTGTTAAGAAGGATGTGTGCGTTATGCGTATGTGTCACCGCTGCATGTGTGTTGTACGTGCGTGTGTCACCACTGCCTGTGTGTTGTACCTGTGTGTGTGTTACCGCTGGGTGCGTGTTTGTTAATGAGTGTGTGTCACCGCTGCATGTGTGTAGTATGTGTGTGTGTTACCAAACGGTGTGTGTGGTAAGTGTGTTTCAAAGCTGCGTGTGTGCTGAGCGTGTGAGTGTGCGTGTTACCGAAGGGTGTGTGTTGTAAATGTGTGTGTCACCGCTGCATGTGTGTTGTATGTGTGTGTGAGTCCCCCGTTGTGTATATGTTGAACGTGTGTGTCACCACTGCGTGTGTGTAGGAGGTGTGTGTGTGTTACTGCTGGGTGCATCTTTGTTGATGGATGCTGTGCTCCCGCAGCGTACACTACAGCTCCACTCAGAATTAACAAGGTTGCTAAGATACAGTGAGCTTATATTAGATTAGGTTATCTACTGTTATTGCTGTTACTATATTTTACCCAGCACCATGAAGCCTTTATTCATTTGGAAATTTCCCCTGCCATGGATTTAAGATGCCGGTATTTGTGCACTATTCCCTTCTCCTCTCCTCTTCTCCTCTCCTCTCCTCTCTCCCCCCCCCCCCCCCCCTTAGAAGAAGTTGCAGAATATAAAGCCTCTCAGTAAAATGTGTACCCCTCCCCTTTACAAACCGGGGGTTGATCCAATCCTCTATTCTATCATTAAGCCCATTTAATCCCAAGCCCGAGGCTCATTGTTTCCATTTGACATGGAACAAGCCAATAAAACTCTGGCAGGGGCTTGTGATGTCATTTTTGGGGCATCTTAAAGAGTTGTGACCCCCCCAGCAGATATGAGGCTCATAGTGGCTGACCCCTGCAGTGTTGTAGTCAGTCTTGTCAAAACCTGCCACAAACATTGCCAACTGGTTTATCTCTACATTTTCCTGCATTCAATTAGCCTAAATACAATTTCATACAGCTGACTACATATTTTTGGCCAATAGGGCAGGTAAAACAAGGTACGCAAAGCAAAAAAAGCAAATACGTTTCAAGCTAAAAATAGAGGATGTTAAATAATTCATAGTGCTGACAGTAATCACGTCATGTGTGGGAATATGACAGAATAACCAAGACACTGAGTGCAGGGAGGCATTACGACCCAAACGCCTTAGAAGAATTCCAGGTTCCTGTGTTAACTTTGGGGGTGACTGATACAATACTGATTCCAACCCAGGTGTGTGTGTGTTCAAGTGGGGATCCAAGTGTGGGATCCCAGGGAGTTAATGAGAGCTAACTTCTTCATATCCTGGAAATGATTGACTCCATAGCAGTCAAAGAATCCCCCCACTCAGTAAGCCAGCCAGCAAGCAAGCCTGACAGTCAGCCTCCCAGCCAGTCAGCCAGTCAGTCAGCCAACCAGCTGGTGAGCCAGCCAGTCAGCCAATTAGTCAGACAGTCAGTTAGTCAGTTTTAGTGTACACATCCTTCATTTGCTTTCTTTTTCATGCTTTAAGACACTTGCACACTAACACACACACACACACACACACAGGGCTGCAGTGAGTTGTATTGTAGTATTAACCCTTTCCGGGTGTGTGTACACTCTAGAGTCCCCTGAGGTCTTGTGTGTGAGTGCTCTTCCTGTTAGCACTTTGCCCCGCGCAACGCTTCTAACACACGGGCCCGCTTCTCTCCTCCCACACCCATAGCCCGGGGAGCTCACACACACATGCACACACACACACACACACACACACACACACTATAAGACATCAAAGTATAGGCAGGCCAATAAAAGAACTATCGACAGATCCACGCACACACACAGATGTATGTGTAGTTTGGAGAATGTTCAATGAGGCTGTTCAAGCATAGAGAAAAGCTATGAAATGACCAGTACTGTAAATTTGCAAACATACAGTACAGATAAGGTACGAAAACGTTTAGATAATCTGTCCATTCACTCTTCTGGGAACACAAATCCAAGTTCAACTGGCAGGTGAAGTTACACAGTTCTGTTTTTCGGTTTTCGATTGGAGGAGGCCATGTGTCCAGGATAAGCTTATCTACCTTGACCCCTGCCTTACTCCAGAGGTCATGCTGGAAAAGGCACCTTAATGCTTGGATCATCCAGAGCTTGACCATGCCAAGACATGGTTAAGGGAAACCAGAAGTCTATGCAAGGGAGAGCAGAACTCATTGGGATGCTAGGAGGATTGCTAAGAGGTGGGTTGTTGAATGTTGGTGGTCACCTGGCAGTAGAGGTGGAGACTAGGAGGGACGCAGGGCGCTACAGGAGGGCCCCGTGCTGCTAACGGAACCAGGCGCTAGCTGCGAAAAGTCCATGGGCCGAGCTGTCAGCAGCTTGGCAACCTGCACCATGCTGACGCAATGCGCTCCCTTCCCCTCCCTACCTCCCACCCTCCATCTTCTCTCCTTCTCTTCCCTCCCTCCCCATTCTGTCTCCCTCTCCTTCCTCTTTCCCCCCTCTCCTCTCCCTCTTCTCTCCATCTCTTCTCCCTCTTTCCTCCCTCTACTCTTCCTCCCTTTCCTCTCTCTTCCCGCCTCTCTCTCCCCTCCTCCCTCTCCAATCCCCCTTTTCTCACTCCTCCCTCTCTTCTCTTCTCCTCTCCCTCTCTTTTTCCTCTCCTCCCCTCACTTCTCCCTCACACTGTCTTCTGCTCCTGCACAGGATCACATTAATATTCCTTTGAAGCCTATTTCAGCTGCAACCAGATCTCCCTCTGCCTCTACTCTTCTCTTTCTGCCTTTCTTTTTCTGTCTCTAATCTCCCATCTTTCTTTCATACTCTCTTTGTCTTTCTGCTTTGCTCTCTTGTATCTCTCTGGTCCCTCTCTCCTTCCCTCTCTACATCTCTTTTTCCCTTTTCTTTTCTCTCAGGAATCTATTTTTTTCTTCTCTCTCTCCAGTGAGAAAAGTAACCATGCTACCTTTAATCCAGGACTTCCCTCTTATACCCATACATACATGTGGACAAACAGGCAATGAAGCGTGTAGGGTGTAGATGCCTTTGACAGAGCAAGTTGATTGGTACAGAACGGTTGCTGCCTCTTCTAGGAGAGATGAACGGCTATTTTTAGATCAAGGGGTAGCTGGGTGAGAGAGACTGAGGAAGGGTGTGTGTGTGTTTGTGTGTGTATGTATGTCAGGAATACTGCAGTCTTGAAGGAATCTCCCCTTCTACACACACACACACACACACACACACACAATCGCCAACCATTGCTCCTCTAATCCAGGGTAGTGTGTGTTCCACATGTTTTCTCAACCCTTATCCCTACTCCCCTCACTTGCACTCTCCTTCTCTCTCTCTAGCCCTTTCTCCCTCATTTCTTCTTCCACCCCCTCTTTCTCTCCCCTCTCTCCCCTCTCTCCCCATTCTCTCTCCACCTCTCACTCCCCCTCTCTTTCTGTCTCTCCCTCCCTCTCTCCCTCTCTCTCTCTCTCTTTCTCTCTCTCTCTCTCTCTCTCTCTCTCTCTCTCTCTGCAAATGTCAGCACTTCCATTTGTTTGCCAGAGCCCAAGAGCGGCTGCCTGCTCTCTGTTTACCTCTGTCACTCCGGATCCAGCTGCAATCCTTTTCCCCTCTCTTCCCTCTCTCCCTCCTTCTCTCTCTCTCTCTTGGACCAGTCTCCCTCCCTCCCCTGTCCACCCTCTTCGCTCCCCCTCACCCCCTCCCTTATATTCCTCTCCCTACTGTCACCTACTCTGACCCCCTTTTTCATGTTCTCTTTTTTTCTTCTCTGCATCTCGCTCTGTCACAATTTTTCCATCCATACTTATTTTACCAACCTCTTTATCTGTGATCTAAAGATAAGGGCAGTATGGTTTGGAAGTCCCATTAGTGGGGTACCGGGAGATTCATTTGTGGTGTGCTGTAATTAGGACATTGTGATAGCCAGGAACTCATGTGTCAATTCTTAGCCGTTTCTCACCTGTTCTCTTTCTTAGTTCTCTTTGTTTAGTCTCCCCCCTTCCTTTCGCTCTCTCTTCTGTCTCCTTCCTCCTCTCTCTCTTTCTCTCTCTTTCTCTCTCTCTTTCTCTGTCTCTTTCCCTCCTTTCTCAGTTTCTATTTCCACTCTCTCTCTACTCTCTCCCCCTACTCTCTCTCTGCTCTCTCTCTCTACTCTCCTCATCACAATGATGACTCATGTGGCTCACACCTGCTCAACAGTCATGGGACCCAGTGCTTGCAAATGGCTTCAAGAGTTTGTGTGTCTGTGTGTGCATGTGTTTGTAAAAGAGAGAAAGAGGTAAGATAAATAAACAGAGTGTGCAGTTTTGATTTAATTTAATTTTTCTTTATTAGTAATTGTTTTCATGTTTGTATCTTGTGGATCTGGAAATATTGTCATGCTTATCAGCTAGCTTCAGGGGCCACAAGTTGGGATGGTTTTTCTTTGTGAATGTTGTTCTGTCTCTGACCGTCTTCCTGTGCCCCCCCCCCCTCTCTCTCTCTTTCTCTAGTGAGTGACAGCTGTTTTCGGAACCTGGCTGAGGACCGCAGTGGAATCAATCTCAAAGATCTTGTGCATGACCCCTCACTGTGAGTGTATGCCAGGACACACGCACACACACACTCACTGGGGCAAAATCAGTGTCAGCTCAACTTCACACAGTCTGTTCACCACATACTTGCTGCAGGTGAGATAACAAGTTGTGCGTATAGGCAGGCGTTATTAGTCCTGATCATAGCTGATGTTCCACTGCAGCACAGCAGCCCCTGCAAGCACCTGCATGCCTGGACGCATTAGCTTTTTAGGCTACATCAAGGGCTCGCTGGTCCAAAATTTGTTTTGTGCCATTACATGTTTCCAATCACGATAGTGAACAACCTTAAACTATCCATGGCTAGACTCTCATCCACCATGCTATTATTGTCTTGCATCATTTAGTTGTGGCCATCTGCGGGTAACCTAGCTTATATAAACAGTGATATTATGTTATATGTGGGTCTGGGATGTGGGCTTTAGTAGCCAGACCAGGCTACTAAACAGCAAATGAGGAATACCCAACTCTCTTTTCAATTTGTTTTCCAACTGGATGTAACTGAAAGCACTTGAATGATTGACTTATCTGTTAATAACTTAGACTATAAAGATTTTCAGTAGCATAGTGACCTAAAGGTAGCATTCTTTGGCATGTCATAGGTCAATAGGAACCTGAGGTTGAGTCCCAGCTGAGGTGGCTTTAAGGAAACAATCACAGACTAACAACACGAACATGAATGACAGATTGACCCAAAGCTGGTTGATGTTCTAACAAGTAATGAAAACTGTCTCGGTGCTTCCATTGTTGAGGCTTTTTATCGTGGTACAGAAGGAATTTCAAAACAGCAATATCTTGTTGTAAACCAGCCTAAAAAGCTAACATGTCTAGGTGCAGAAGTGTGTGCAGGTGTTACTGTGCTGTGCTTACACATAGTATGTAAACCACAAACAGCAATTGCCTGTATATACGCTTAGCTAACTATCAAACAGTTAGACTTAGTGCTCATGTGATGTAGGTGTCGCGTTTTGTGTTGTATCTTCTAAATACGTGCGCACATGGCCAGCGCGACACCTACGTGAATTCACGCCTGTGCGTCCGTCGTAATGCTGCCTTCACATGTTAATGGAATTATGGGGTAAATACGAGTTACCAACCGGGAAGTTACACATGAACCCCCTCTAAAGTCGTTATTACCAGTGAGAAAATTGTTAGTATTTTTATATCTTAGTTCCCTAGTTGAAAGATCTTTCAACTGTCTTTTTTTTCTTTTTACAGAGTCCTGATCGTTAACAGTTTGTGTACATTATTTAAATATGTAGTCTATGAACACTTAACTTATTTCATTTGTTGTCTCCATTTCCTCCTCTAGCAGGTGCACAATGGAGTCAAAAAGGAAATTTCCCTAATATGAGGGTGCAGCCACATTTTGCAACATACTCCGACAACTAAAGCACTTGAACATGATGTCCTTGTAATCTCAACTACACAAGTGGGAAATAGGATCTTCCGACTAGCATGTGAAGGCAGCAAATGTGTGTGTAAATTGCTTGCATGTGTTTAGAGGTTTGATATCATTGTTCTGGCATATGCAGGGAACAATGAGCATATAAACCTGTGACACATATCACACCCCACACACACAGATGCACTCGCACACACATACAAGTGCGCATGCAGATGCACGTACATAGCATCGGCTCTGTGGAATGTCTTCCAATGAATATAAAGCAAATTCCCGTCATAGCTAGTGAATTGTTCTGTTCGCTCAAAAGTTGTTTACAGTGCTGCTGTTTCTTAGTGTGTGTGTGTGTGAGTTTGGCAAATTGATGTAGTCTTACTAGTGTATTGTATGATCACAGTTCTTAGGTCAGTCAGTTCCAGTATTGCAGTACCGCTACCAGGTTTTGCTTTGGTGCTCTGCCTTTCATGCGTAATGTATGGCGCATGTAAGTGCATATATTTGTGTGTGTGTGGCAGAACTGTGTTGTCGACATCTTGCTCCGCTAAGAAACCCACACAGAGCCATGCTGATGCCGCCGCGATGCAAGCATGCCTCTGGAGCCATCACATGCGCATGCCGCAGTGAGGGAGGCGTCTGTGTGGGCTTGTACATGTGTGAGGAAGTCCATGTGGACTGGATGCTTGCTCACCTCTGTTTCTGTGCTTGCGTGTGTGTGCACCTCCCTGCCCTCATCACAGGGGGTGGGGTCAGCTGGGGGTGAGGTCAGCTGGGGATGTGGTCAGCTGGGGGTGGGGTCAGCTGGGGATGGGGTCTGAGGGGCAGAATACTTCTGTCCCTGGGCCAGAGTCACACACCCACATCTCCTCCCTGGCTGGAACACACTGCTCCCAGTGGGCCAGAGCACACAGCTTGGTGTGAGAGAACCACACACACTCACAAAAATGTATGCACTATGAGGTGTTATCAGCATGGCTGCCCACAGTGTGTTCACAACATTTGTGCATTTAGTGTGGGATTCTCTGGTGAGTTTTAGAAAGCACAGAATAAATACTACAGCTTACAGTTGACGCCTCAGATATGACCTAAGCCTATGTGAACAGTTGGATGAATATCTAGTCGTACACACAGAGAGGTGTCGTGTGCTTTGTATACGGACACTTTTGCACAGCACAGAAACACCTGTGCACACCTGCCTGCCTAGACACGTAAGCAATCGAGGCTTGGCTTAGCTCACTGCTTTGAAATTAATGTTTTTAATGCACATGACACCTACCTAACAGATGTCTTATCAAATGTAACATATACAAATTAAAAGTTTATGAGCACACCAAATCACCAAAATCAAATTGCAAGGTGTAGTATTCTGTCAGCGCTTTCTAAAATTCACCAGAGTAGCCCACGCGTAATTTACCCAAATCAGGTACGTGGTGAATGCGCACACACACACGCATGCACATACACACATGCACGCACAAGCTCATGCATGCACGGACACACAAGCACAGCCAGACACATCATGATCTCTGGACACTCAGCACATAAACGTCTGCACACACACACACACACACACTGTCAATGGGTTCCATGGCACGCACACCCTAGTTCCCTGTCCCATGTCAGTGAAGGGACGACAGGAGGAGTCAGAGAGCGAACAAACAAGGGAGGAGGAGAAGGAGGGGTAGAGAGACAGAAGGGGGTCAGGGAAATAAATCTCAGGGCTGTGTGTGAACGTGTTTGTGTGTGTCTGTGAATGTTTGTGTGTGTGTGTGTGTCTGTGAATGTGTGTGAACGTGTGTGTGTGTTTTTGTGAATATGTGTGTGCTAACAACACTTCATCAGTGATTCCAAGCAACTGTAGTTGTGACATTCTTTGTCAATTTTGCAAATCGTTGTTGGTAAAAATAGGGCCAAATAAATCAGACATATGACAGTGTAATAGTGTGACAGTGTCACCCAGACAGCCAGTAGAAGCCAGACATGTGTGCTGGCACAGCTGGCTGGGGCTCACCAGGCTGGGAGGGACAGTCACACAAGGCACATTCAAGCTTCATCAGTCACATGTAAATATGTACAGTATCTGTGTGTGTGTGTGGAGTGAGCGGGGGGTGTTAATTTTGTGTGTGTGGATATGTCAGTTTGTCAGTATCTTTAGGAGTGTGTGTGGTCCCTTGTCAAGTGCACTGCACACCACTATAGGGCGGGAGAAGGTCTGTTACCTCTCTTTCCCTCCTCCTCCCTCTCCTTATCTCTTCTCCTCTCCTTCCTTTTCCAACCTCCCTCTCTTCTCCCTCCCCCATCTCTTCTCTAGCACCCAATCTCATCTTCACACCTTCACTCCTCCCTCTCCCCATCTCCTCTCCTCGCTCTTGTTATTTCTTTAGCTCCTTTTGCTGGCTTCATGCTCAGTGGAGTGTTTGGCCCTCAGAGGGAGATCCAGCTTTCCCCTCAAGCTGATGGCTTGGTACTCCGTCTCTGACTTGTGTGTGTTGTGTGTATGTGTGTGATGGAGAGCCCTGTACAAAGGATCTGCATTATTAATAAAATCCCCAAAGCAGATTGGCTCCATCATGGAGCTGTCCGACCAAGACCTGCACAGCTGGATCACAGATGTGTATTAGGTTTGTGTGTCAGTGTGTGCTTGTGTGGATGTGCTGTGTTTCGCTGGTCTCCCTCACCCTACGCAGTCTCTCTCTACACCTCCATCTCAGTCCCTTTCCCTCTCGTCCTCCTTTCTCCTCTCTTTTCTCTCTTGTTCTTGTCTTTCCCACCCTCCCTCCTTCTTTGCCGTATTCGTTCTTTCTCCCTCACCTCACTTCTATTCTCTTCTCTTTTATTCATAAAGTAATCTGGGCTGGGCATCCAGGCTTTCAGGCCGGAGTTGGCTTTCTTCTCTCTGCCTTGTAGCTTCAAGAAGAATCCACACACTGAGCACACAGCCAGAACTCTGCTGCAGAGCCATTTGCCCCATGTTGGGGAAGCCAAAGTCATCTACCTAAAGCCATGGATAGGCGATGTTTCACATGAAGGCTCATCCAGTACAGCAAATTCACCCCGCATCCAAGCGCCTCTGTTCAGGACATGTGTAGGAAACATAAGATATGCGAACTATGATACACAAAAACATTTACAAACGTGCACACATGTGCACACATTCAGACATACCATGCACACACACCTGGGTAATGACACAGTCCTCTCATAGGAGAGCATGACACATCGGGGACGGCAGGGCAGAATACACACGCTCACGATTAGCGACGCGGCAAAACACAAGCTTCCGACAGGAGGGGTTGCCTTGGAAACGGCAGGAAGGAAACCTAGTTATTTGTGTTCAGCATATTTTCATTTGGGCTAAAACAGAGTGGAAGAAAGGCAGTTAAACAGAGGGAGAAGAAGACAGAGGGAAAGAAGAAATGTAAGAGGGTGTTAAAAAGAGAGGGAAAGAGAGAAGGCGAGGGAGAGAAAAATTGGGAGGGAGAAAGAGAGAAAGGGAAAGTACAGAAAGAGATTCAGGGAAAGAGAGAGAGGGAGAGAGGCAGAGAGAGTGAAACAGAAAGAAAAGAGACAGAGAGAGAGGAACAGAGAGAGAAGAGAGAAATGTCCCCTGTCAGGTCCTTCACTCTCCTACTACTCTCCTCGTCTCTAAAAAGACCCACACCCACACTCCCCCATCCAGAAGTGGAAATCTCTCTCACCCCAGCCTCTGTGTTTGAGTACATGTGTCTGTGTGTGTGTCTCCCTCTGCTCTTTCAACATGTTACACGTCCTGTTCTCAGGGGAAAAAAATATCCCGGGAATCTCATGAAACAATCCATTATTAATATGACCTTTCTTCACTTTTCTACCTTCTAATTCCATGGAGATGTTTTCTCTATATTCATGTTTCTCAGACTAAGCTCAGTTTTTGACAGTAACAAGACCAATCTACAGTTTAAGTGTACAGGGTTAACATATGACGATATTCTGTACAGGTGGAGCTGTGGTTTCCCTAGTGTGTGCCGTTCTGACTGGTCTGAGAGCTATCATGTCGTCTGTCACAAAGAGGAAACATGATGCAGTGCATTTCCTAAAAATAGCCCTCCTTAAAAAAAGGAGTTACGTAAGGAGTGTCTGCGCAGCGTTGAGCTTCACCTTGAGCCCGGGGTTGTTTTTCCTCACTCTCCCAACTCCCTCCCTCCCTTTCTTCCACTGCTGTAATACCGAGTCTGACCACACAAGGCCGCTATTGTACCAATCACACGCGTTGTGCGCTCTGTGTCCTTGTTGGTTTTGTCCCTGTGGATTGTCCTAAGGAAATCCTTTTAGGGGGACGATGTTCAAGGGCACTCTTTCACTCTGTACAGCCTCTCATTCACTTTCTCTCTCCCTCTGTCTTCCTGTCCCCCCCTTCTTTTCCACAGAATACTTGGGAAATGAGACAGATTGGATTTCTTTAAAAGGTCTTTGGCTACACAGCCAAAGGCTGGGTGGAGGCTTGAGAGCCCACTGGATGTTTTTGAGTTAGAGGAGCTGAGCAGTAACAAGCTTTAGGTTTTGTGGTGCACATCAGAAATGAGGAGTATGTAATGACTGTTTCATGATCTGTGTCCCACTCTTCCTCCCTCCCCTTCGCCCCTCCCTCCCTCTCCTTCTCTCTCCCTCCATCTCTCTCAGGCTGGGGGGTATGATCACAGCCTATAAGATCGTGCCAGATGAAATAGATGAGATCAAGGTGAGCGGCGTTGCATTCAATCTGTCTGGCTCCCTTTCTATCTCACAATATCTCTCTTTCACTCATCACTCTTTCCTACTGCCTTTATCTCTGTTTCCATCTCCCTCTTTCTCTCTCTGTTTCTCACTCATTATTCCCTTATCGCTCCAGAACTAGTTGGTTTTTGAGCCTCAACAATATGCTCAGCACATTCTGATACCATCCAGCCTGACGTGTATTGGTGTTGTTGAAGAACTGTACATTTCTTATAATAGTTTGTGTGTGTGTGTGTGTGTGTACAGGAGACTCTTGTGGACTGGTGCGATGAGAAGGAACTGAATCTCATCCTGACCACTGGGGGGACTGGCTTTGCTCCCCGCGATGTCACACCCGAGGTAAGAAAAAATGTGTGAGTGTGTGTGTGTATGTAAGGTAGACGAGGGAGAGGTGGGTAGGAGACAAGGAGGGGGCTAGTAGATGGTGTGGAGGGGGGTCTGTTATCTCTTGTAAATGTTGGGCTAAGTGCACTGGTCAAGTGGGCTTGCAGTCCTACACAGCCCAAAAAGTATGCTAACCCTAGCTTCATAACACACACAAGTATAGACACGTGGTTTCACAATCTAGTACCACTTGCACGGTCTGTCACATCAACATTGAGACTTCCGTCTCACCTGGTGGAATTTCACACTGAGATGGCTTCGTGTGTATTCAGAAAGGGTGTCTGGGTGGCTTTATGGCTTGCTTGTGTGCGTGAAGATCGGTGTAACAGTGTGTGTCAGGATGTGTGTGTGTCACTGTGTTTTTTCTGGTGATGGCGGCTTTAACCATATCTTCTCCTTCTTTGATGCTGAAGCCATAGATATCAAGAGATTCAGCCTCTTAGTCTCTCTCTCTATTCGTCGTACTAATCTCTCTTTATGCCTTCTTCCACTTCCCCTTTCTACCATCTTTATTCTACTTCTTTCTCCTCTTCTCTCCCTTCTTGCCTACGTCTCTCTGCCCCCTCTTTCCTCCCACCACCATCGCCTCTTTCTTTGTCATCTTCTCTGTCTCCTGAGTCCTAGCCCCCGATGCTCATCAGAGGTTCCTCTCTTTGAAGTATTCTCTGTCTCTTCTCTCTATCTAATGGCATGTTTGAAGTGTCACTCAACTCAACGGCACAGAACACGCATCTGGAGAAACAACGTCTCTCTGCTCGATATGTGGGAAACCTGCTGCCTCATAAACACACTCAGGCGCACATGTAAAACACACACAATCACATGATGATCCGGCCCAAACAAGAACATGTACAAACTTTCGCATAGAACTCTGTCGAACCTCTTGTACACTGACACAACCATGTCATATGCAAACAAACACACACACATGCACAATGTGCTTAGTAATGTGAGTTTAACAGATCACTACCTACTGCGAGTTAAGTCTTAGAGCCTTCCACTTGTTCAACCGGAGGGAAACTGTGTTGTCTCTGCCCCCCCCCCCACGCCCCTCCCCTCCCCCTCCAGGCTACTAAGGCGGTGATAGAGCGCGAGGCTCCGGGGATGTCCCTGGCTATGTTGATGGGCTCCCTCAATGTCACTCCGCTGGGCATGCTCTCCAGGTGAGACACACATGCTCTCAACGAGACAACACTCTTACAGGTCTTAAGTGGAGTCCTCTGACCCCTAATGTATATCTGGGCATGTACGTGTTTGCGTGTGTGTACAGACCTGTCTGCGGCATCCGAGGGAAGACGCTGATCATCAACCTGCCAGGCAGTAAGAAGGGTTCCCAGGTGAGACATGTCGACACCCACCTCAGTGTGTTTCCGGACGATGCACCAGGGCAGAGCAGCACCTTTTACATCCTCAGAACTAAGCAATATGGTTGCATAGCAGCAGGGATCATACAAGCTTGGTCTTTCGGATTGTTTCGATTATTTTGGTTTGATCCTGGGTGAAAGCGACCACCAAGTATCCTATTCTGAAATCGCGAAATATTTAAACTTTTATGACCTCTCAAATAAAGAATTCTGGGACCAGAGGTTCTTACAACCTCTCGGTCTCTGTCTCCTAACTAGAGCAACTGACCTCACGTCAATCTGTAACTGCTCTCTAGAGCAGCTGACCCCACTTCAATCTGTGTCTGCTCTCTAGAGCAGCTGACCCCACCTCAGTCTCTTTCCTCTCTAGAGCAGCTGACCCCACCTCAGTCTCTTTCCTCTCTAGAGCAGCTGACCCCACATCAGTCTCTGTCTAATTACCGGGCTGCTACTCCTCATCGACTTTGTTTTGTTTTGTTTGTATGCTTACAGCATATTTTATTAATATATAGTAGATAGCCCCATCTGCTGCCATATTAGTGTCTCTTCAATGTCGGCCAGTCAAAGTTGTGACTGGAACTTCCATTGCTGACTCATATCGCAATGATCATCATAAAGACAGTGAGGAGGCTGTCGGACAGAGACCCTCGTTGCTGGTCTGTGTGTGTGTGTGTGTGTGTGTGTGTGTGTATGCGTGCACTAGCCCATCTTTTTCCTGGTTTACTGATGTGTGTATTGGCTCAGGTTTCAGCCACCTTTGTATAAGACTTTTATCTCTCTCTCGCTCTTGGTTTTAGCTTAACCTCTTTATAGTCCCACCCTGTTCTTGCTCTCACATGCTCTCTACCTCTTCCTCGATTTCTCTCTCCTCTCTTTGTCCCTGCTTGATCTTTAACTTTCTTCCGCTGCCCCCCTCTCTCCTGCTGTCGACACCCTACAGCAGTGTAGCTCGCCTGTCTCTGTCTACGTCAGGCCTTGGCAGGCTTTCCAGGGATTCTTCTGAGCTGCTTTTGTGACGGAGCTCCCCTCCAGGACAAACGGAGGGAAAGAAACTCCTGACACACCGAAATCTGCACGAGACAAGCTCGCTGGCAGTACCACAGAATATCTCCAGGCTTCTGTCTGAATCCTCTCTCTCTTCCTCTCTCTCCTCCCCCCCTCTTCCACGCGCACACACATATTCTCTTTCTCTCTCGCCTCCAGCACACACGCAGAATCCTGAAACTCAGCAGAATTTTTTGAGGGGAGCAGAGAGAGGCATGGGATGAGGCGTTGGGCTTTAAACAGGGGAAAGCCTCAGCTCCAGATTTTCATTCCTGTGTTGCTGAGGGCTGCACACACCCCAGCAGTCCTGCCAGGCATCCAGTGTGCAGCACGATTGATCCTTCATCTGCTTTCTCTTGCCAAAATAAGCCCCTCTTGCTTGACTCCCACCCCAGTCCAAAGCCACCTATGTTCCTTGTCCCCTTATTGTATTATGCTATCCCTCTAACCCCCCCCCACCACCACCACACACACACACACACACACATACCTCATCTTTCACCGCTTGCCTTGGATCACTGTCACCTAATACTCCTGATATCCACAATCAAGGTTACCACTGTCATGTTCTTTCAGCCTAGAGCTATGGGTTTTAATGGGCTGTGAAAATAATGGATTCTAGGGTAGGACTGCCAAGGTGTTTGTCATTGTGCTGAATGGGGGGGGGGGGGGGGGGCGCTGCATGCAACATTTATTATTTCAAAGCTTGAAAATACACAGGAAGATAAATAATTTCAATTGTCTCTGGAGTAAGAAGAACAGAGTATTTAGCTGCTTCAGACTGCCTTCTAGTGTGCCTGGCCAGGCAAGCAGCAAAGCAGAGGAGGGAGGGAGATTGGGAGGACAAGAGAGAGGAAGGAAGGAGGGGAGGACAGTAAAGGGTACCATCACTGTGTAGTCCAGCTGTGTCCAGTGGGAGACAATGGGCAATGTACTGTGACACAAGCCAAAATTGTAGTGTTTTTTACCCTATACATCATGAAGTTAATTAATACTCTCAAGTATCGAGTAGATGCTTGATTCCTGACTACTGACACTTCCCGCTTCCTGCCTCACCTACCTCTTCCCCTCTCACCTCACTTTTCCTACTTCACCTCCCTCTTCCTGCCTCACCTCGCTCTTCCTGCCTCACCTCGCACTTCCTGCCTCACCTCCCTCTCCTTGCCTCACCTCTCTCTTCCTCTCGCACCTCGCTCTTCCTGCCTCACCTCCCTCTTCTTGCCTTACCTCTCTCTTCCTCTCTCACCTCACTCTTTCTGCCTCACCTCCTTCTTCCTGCCTCTCCTCCTTCTTCCTGTCTCACCTCACTCTTCCTGCCTCACCTCCCTCTTCCTGTCTCACCTCGCTTTATCTGTCTGTCGACAGGAGTGTTTCCAGTTCATCCTGCCTGCTCTGCCTCACGCCATCGACCTGCTGCGCGATGCGATGGTGAAGGTGAAGGAGGCAGCCGACGACCTGGAGGACCTCCCCTCGCCCCCGCCGCCGCTCTCGCCGCCGCCCAACAGCTCGCCGCGCCGCCAGACTGAGGACAAGGGTGTGCAGTGTGAGGACGAAGATGAGGAGAAGAAGGACAGCGGCGTGGCCTCCACAGAGGACAGCTCCTCCTCCCACATCACCGCCGCCTCCATCGCTGCAAAGGTGAGCTGGTGTGTGCGTGCCACGGTTAGGAAGGAAGGAGGGTAGTGGTGGGGAGAAAGGCAAGGATAGAGATGAAGAGAGCAAGGAAGAGTGTCAGGGAGAGTGTGGACAGAGAGGTTAGATTGTCTGACAAGAACAAAGGGCCTGGTTGCAGGATAGCTTTTGTTGCTTTTGAGTTGCCATGTCAGTTACCATGTGACCACATGCAGTTTCCCCTTGGTGTTTATTCACATGAACTACATATGCCAGTGGTTCTAACCTGGATTCGATCAAACCCCAGGGGTTCGTTGAGTCAGTCTCAGGGGTTCGGTGGAGGTCAAGACACACACCTGACTCATATGATTATATGACTTTGAAAAAATCATTTTTCAGTTTTCCAATTAAGAAGGTTTCGGTGAATGCGCATATGAAACTGGTGGGGTTCAGTATCTCCAACAAGGTTAAGAACCACTGACATAGGCAGTGCATTTAAGATGACCTCTGAAAGTTGGTGTGAGTGTTTCATGTCTCATCTGTAACACATATCCATCCCCTTGGCCCACCCCAGGCCTCATCCCAGGCCCTGTTGTCACGGTAACCTCCTTGTTTGAGATCAGCCAGTCATGGGCATTTATTGGTAAGACTCATAGTCCGTTGTCCAATCATCATCCCTCAAACCCAAGCATCCCATCCTTCATCCATATCTGCTCAACTTTTCATCCTAACTTTCAGCCCAAAGAATGAGTGAACATCCCTATCTCTCGGTCTCTGTCTCTGTCTCTGTCTCTATCTATCTATCTCTCCCTCACTCACATTCTCACTCTTTGTGTGTGTGTGCCTCAGATCCCAGATGCTATAATCTCTCGCGGGGTGCAGGCGCTGCCCAGGGACACGGCCTCTCTGAGCACCACGCCCTCTGAGTCGCCCCGGGCCCAGGCCACCTCGCGCCTCTCCACTGCCTCCTGCCCCACGCCCAAAGTAAGAGCCCCTCTACACAGACACAGACACAAGCGGCAAACACACAACCAAGACCGCATGTTCACACACAGAGACGCATACACTTCACATTCAGTATACATACAAAACACTGTAGATTTAGACACACTGGCATACGCACTGTGGAGACACACACAAACACAGGTATACGCACTCTTTCAATTTCCTATCCGGTTAGCTGTGTATTTCTCCAATGCCAGAGCACTACTACTTCCTGTGGCCCTCAGCTTCACTGCCCAGCCCCTTCACACACCCCCAGAACTGGCCTATTTGTCTATACCATCCATGCTCTGCCAAAATGTGTGTGTGTATGTATGTGTATTTGTGCTTGTCTGTTAACATGTACATGGGTGTGTATGTGGCGAAAGTTTCCTTCTCTATAAATTGACCTGTGCCAATGTAATCTCCTAACAGACATCCTGTAACAGGTTAATACATTCCTTCAAAATATATCATGCAGCCTGTAACAAGTTCATACGTTCCATCACACGTAACAAGCACCCTTCAACAGGTGGACATGTCCCTTCACATGTAACAGACATCATGTCACATACACTATGTAACATATTCACTTGTTTCTTCTTATGTCACATGCATTGAGTACCATATCCACATGTTTCTTCACATGTAACATATCATTGAACCGGTTACATGTTCCAGTCTCTCCTGCAAGTCTTGACTTGCGCTTCCCGTATTCCCTTTAATTTCTCCATTTCTCTATCTATCTATGTGTGTGTCTCACCAGCACCTCTTTCTTTCAAATGTTGGTCTGTCACTCAGTCATTTTCTCTTATTAACTATATCTTTTACTCTCTGTCTCTCTCCCTCTATCTCTCTCTGTCTCCCCTTCTGTCTTTCTTTCCCTCTCAACTGACTTTTTCTGAATTCTCTGTCTTCTCTCTCCCTCCTTCTCCTTCTCTTTTCTCTCTCTGCATATCTCTCCCTCTCTCTCTCCTCTCTCTTCTCCCTTCCCTCTCTCTTCTCCCTCTCCTTCTCTTTCTTCTTTCTCTGTGTTTCTCCCTCTCCTCCTCTCTTTTTCTCTCTTCTTTCTCTCTTCCCTCTTCTTTCTCTCCTCACTCCCTCTCTTTCTCTCTCGCCCTCTCCTTGTCTTTTTTTATATTCTCTCTCTTCTCTGTCTGCATCTATCTGCCTCTCCTTTCTTCCTTTCACCTCATCTGTCACTGTGGTCTCCATGTGTCTCCAGGACATGGGGCAGGTGTCACGGGAATAGAGCAACAAGTTGCCTTGGAAACAGGCTATGGGATGGAAAAGGGTTCTCTGGTCACATAAACCTCCAAGGTTCTAGCCAGTCTAAGTGACCTGCCTGAGTCTCTCTGTTAGACTTAAACACTTAGAAACACTTAGGGACCACTGATGGATCCAACACAATAACTTCCAAATAATTCCTTCTTTCAGGTTTCTTTCTTACTAGTAGTTCTGGGTGGACAAGGCCAACAATATCACTGTATCCCATTTGTTGTGATTTCCTGGTATTTAAGCCCCCATCCTATCCTGGGTGATGTGGTCAGTGGTCGAGAGCCCACCTGGAGCTGCTGTGCCTCCTCTGTGCTGCCAGCTGCAGTCCTGGATGGGCCTCTCCACCTTCCCACACTAAGGCCTTCTGTCAGTGACCCATTTGAAATTGTAGCTCCCCTGTCAAGAGCTCTCCCTGCACCCCTACAGCATGAGTCAGCATTTGTGTGTGTGTGTGTGTGTGTGTGTGTGTGTGTGTGTGTGTGTGTGTGTGTGTGTGTGTGTGTGGTGTACGTGAGTGTAAGTGGAGGTGCACACGTGTGCCAATGTTGCACTGGAGAGAGTTCAATTCTTAGTTGGGGATATGTTTTGGTATAGCTCATACTTGGCTACCCAGCATCCCCTGTATAACTGACTATGTACATATGGACGATTCTGTAACTAGGGCGTTGTTTCGTTGTTCAACTCTGTGTTTCAGTGACACCTCTGGTCGTATCTGCTTAGTGAGTGGTCTCTGCTGGGTGTTTCTCCCAAGGCCCTGGTAGTTGTTTTACTGGATTGTTGTGGAGGGGTAATCAATCCTGTTAAATCTGGAGAGAATGCCTGCAGCTAGCCCTGACTTCCTGTCCCTAATAAAACACAGTCAAGGAAACGCTCTGTCCTATTGTCAGGCCCCCACGCAGAATACACAGACAAACACCACACACACAGCTTACATGAAATCCTAAAATTGTGTGTGTTTTT
This sequence comes from Plecoglossus altivelis, assembly GCA_036571765.1. Classification (NCBI taxonomy): domain Eukaryota; kingdom Metazoa; phylum Chordata; class Actinopteri; order Osmeriformes; family Plecoglossidae; genus Plecoglossus; species Plecoglossus altivelis. The sequence goes on along the minus strand of BROE01000004.1, from coordinate 15,969,686 downwards.
CATATTACATGTTCTCTCAGGTAAAAGACCAATTCTGTCTTTTGTTTGAAACACACATTGGCAATTGTTTGGGAATGTTTGTGTGTGTGTTGTTTTGTTCTGATGTGTGAAGTCTTTATGCATAAGGTGTGATTTAGACACCTTGGAGAGCCTGATGTGTATACATGTCTGTTGAAGTAAACACACACAGAAGCATGTACAAAAAACAGGGTAACAGGTGTAAAAGGATTCTAGTGTAGTTGTACCTTTCATGGTTGTGAGCATGTAGTTCGGTTATATAATGGTGGCTTTGGATTAATGAAGCATACAAAGGGAAGTTGGGGTGGGTTTTGACTCAATGAGGTGTGTGTCTGTATGCTATGGTTCTGTGTCTCTATCACTGTCTTTCTCTGAGATATCCTCTACAATCAGCACAGGAATCAAGAGAAGTTGGATGTTTTGAAGTTGGAGCCATTTGTCTTTGTTATGTGGAACAAGCGATTTTGAAGCTCAATTCTAAACCTAAGCTCTGTTGCAAAATGCCACAAACAATCATGGATACAGTTTGCTAACACTACACTACATGAGTCAAAGAAAAAAACTTACTTTTTCAAGATAGTAATACTTTGTGGAAACATGACCTTTACTTATCACATTACTGAATTTCATAGTCGTAGCTTGTCACGTACCACATGTCTGTAAAACATTCTCTGACTGAAATAGAACTGACAGTGTTTCTGTAAGCACACTATGTCAATTCCATCTCCTAAATAGAATGTGTAAGTGTTTCTAGTTTTTACCCAGTGTCCTTTGTCCTACTTTGTGTGGTTATCCTAAGCTTTGTATGGCTATGGCCTATGGCTGGCTTGGACAAGGAAGGCTGGCTGACTTAATAGTCTCCCAATAGCTTTTTGATAAATGGCTGAAGGTGCGGCGTTGCAGCCAAGGTCAAGGCTTATGGAATTTACTTATTTGTCCTCTGGAATATCTTAAGGGATCCTCTCTGCAAGGCCTTTTTAAATCCACATCTGTTTGACCTCTCTCCGTCTAGTCGCACTGTTGGAGGAATTCGGCCCATATCTGATTCCTCGAACGTACAAACACAAACATACCGGCAAAACCGCATGCACTTCGGATATACAATATAAACTTGACCAGCCTGCTTACCATGACTGAGGAATCCCTGGCTGCATAGTATCAGTAGGGCCTGGCTCCATAATGAAGCAGCCAGCCATATAAGCTTGACTGATCCCATAACCCTTGTACATCTGCTGCGGTCACTGCCTCAGTATATGTGCCTGTGTACAGTGGTTATATGACTCTCCAGTACTGTGTGTGGACATATAAAGGGTTTGGGGTGACTGGTCTCCCCAGTCAATCTTTGTCTACTGTGTGTGTGTGTGTGTGTGTGTGTGTGTGTGTGTGTGTGTGGTGAGTGTATAAAGCAGAATGTCCAGTGGCTGGGGAGACAGCTATAATGTCCTCTGGGCTAGGGGCTGTGTTGGTTAAGGCTGCCAAGCAGGGCCTCATTCACTGTTTGTGGATGTGTGTTTTGGATGGGTCTCAGAGGACCTGTTTCTTCTCTGCTCCAACCTCCTCTGGTACACTCTGAGACTGTCACCAGAGACAGGGAAGGAGGGGGGAACAAGGACACAATGTGTACGTGTGGATATGTGTGTGTACATGTTTTAGCCAACAAGTGAGGCGGTAGGAAAATAAAGATGGACTATGTGGCTGCCTCACATAGTTGACAGAGTTGTATCAAAACCAAGAAATGTTCCAATACTTTGCCTTAAACTATATTGTGACAAGATATTATGACTTAAATGCTTCTCTGACAGTTTAATATTTAAAAACATGATCTTATGTTGCATTTCATTAATACATAAATCAAGGTTAAAAAGCAGCTAGTGACATGGATGCAGTTTTTGTGGTTTTAGGATACAGCCTTAGATCTATACTGTTGGATTTATTCATGCTCCAGCATAAAGTGTTACTCTAGACAATTCTGTGCCTCCACTTGTCTGGCAATGTTTAGGAGAAGACCCTTTCCTGTTTAGGCTTTGGATTGTGCATTTATGCACAAAGCGGCAACCAAACATAAAGGTTTATACAACATTGTGTAGTTTTGGAATAAGATTAACATGAAAGTGTGAATATTTAATGTAAATATATTTAGTGTACGTATTTGGACACCTGACCATCTTACCTATTATATGTACACTATATGACAACTGTGCGCGATTGCCACCCAAAACGAAGGGGAGCCCACAGACAAGTTTGCTAGTGCTTGCTGTCGTTACCACCTTGGCCTGTTCGTGTGACTGTTTGTTCTGCACTTCTTGCAGTTTTTGCTAGCTACTTATCTCTCAGAAGCTAACTAGCTATTTAACTGAACCAGACTTGTACAGTAGGTAAACACGCACAGATTTGTCTTACGTCTTCTGCAGCGTTCTCTCTGTGGCTAGTAAGCTAGCAAGCGTTAGCAGCATTTTTTTGCCTCAAAAACATAAATATTTTGTAAACCCTGCAGCGCAACCTTCCATAAAGAAATAAATGAAAACCTTTCATTTATTCTTCATGCAAAAACTGAGGGATGAGTTTGGGTCTGAAATAATAAGAATAAATATATAAGGAAACAATAATAGGGAGACCATACATTCTTTTTTACATTTTCTAGACTGTCCAGGATTTGGCTTTAGTCATATTATGATGTGCATTTGGTCTCATGCTGCATCATGTGCTCGTGCATATATGTATTTGTTTAATCTGTCTTTGTAAGTATTGGTATTTTGCACATCAACTGGCCATCAATTTACAGAGGCTTGCTGCAACTATTTGCCAAATTTCTGCAGGTCAATCTTTACGCAAACAAGCGAAGCACTGTTTTGTTTGGCATCAAAGGGTTTCTTGACAGCAGTGAATGACAGCTCAGTCAATACAATGGCCAAACCAAAGTGCATGTTTACAGAAGATAGAAAATACATCCTTTCAAATGAATATATTTAGTATGTTATACTGATAGTGTGATTTCACTGTGTCAAAGTTTGCATTCACAATAAGATAATATGTTTCCTCTTTTTTTTTACCAGAATATGTGCGTTGCTGAGAGCAAGTACACCTGATACATATAGATATGAGATAACAATTTTGTGCATTGGGGTGTTCTATTGTGGAGTGTATTCGTGTGTCTGTGTCTGGGTTTGTGTGTTCCTTTGTATCCCTCTGCTCCTGCTTCTTGTCAGGACATGGAGGCTTGCAGTGTGCAGGGCTGCCCTTGTTTTACAGTGGCTGTGTCATCATTTCCGATGGGTTTATTCTCTCGTGGTAGAGATAGATATGGATTCCCACATCCATCTATCTATGGGCCTGTGTGTGAGAGAGAGAATGCAAGTGAACATCTGTGTGTGTCTATGCTTGTGTGTGCATGTATCTGCAAGGCAGCAGCACTGGTTGTGAGTGTGTGATAGTCCTTAACCAACTCAAGAAGGCTCGTAAAAGTGACTCCTCCTACTGCTGCTGCTGGAGATGTGGACGATTTATGAGATGCACTGAGAGGAGGGGGGAGGAGAGCCAGGAAGGAGAAAGGGGTGGAGGGAGATGAGGGTGGTGAAGAGATGTAGGGGGGAGTGAGAAAGAAAGGAGTGGTAGGAGAGAAAGAGAGGTAGGGGGAAAGAGAGAAAGGGAGAGAGCGAGGGCTTGGGAGAGTAGTAGAGAGAAGCAGGAAGCACTGCAGAGGGAAGCGAGTGAGAGGGAAAGGAGGTGAAAAAACAGGAGAAGTGATGATCAAAATAGGGAGTTTTAACTGTGTGCTCACAGAGTTTCGGTACAGCTGCTGCACTGTCCGTGCGTCTGTCTGCCTGTGTGCGTCAGTGCAGGACAGAATCTACTCCCCATGCTCACTGCTGCCCCAATCAGTGCCAAAAGGGAAAAAGAGAGACACAGAGAGAGAGTCAGACAGAGAGACAGAGAGAGACATTGAAGGAAGGATGGTGTGAAAGAGAAAGAAAAGGACATAGGACCATAGCTCCTGAACACTGCTAACAGACATGCAAACACGTGGGAACTGCATCTTCTCACACATACTCATGCACACACATGCATGCACACACACATGCATGCACACACACATGCATGCACACACACATGCATGCACACACATGCATGCACACACACATGCATGCACACACACATGCATGCACACTTACAGTTCCAATCCATGCATGCATGATTTAGTGCAGCCCAGTACCGTATGTGCAAATGTCCCCTCATCCTTATTCTTTCTATTCCTCTTTTTTCCTTTCTGTTGCTTAGTGCTGTCCCTCTCGCTCTCTTGCTTTCCTGCACACTCTGCGCGCTCCCTCTCTTTCCATCTCTCTCTTTCTTCCACTCGCTTTCTGCCTGCTCTGTCGCTCACACATCCTCGTTCACGAAGCGTGTGTGTCAGTGTGTTTTCGTGTGTGCTCGTGTGCATGTGTTTTGAAGCTCATTCTGTTCAGACTCCCGACAGAGGATGGTAAGTAACGTCTTTTCTCCTGCATTCTGATAATGTTCATTGTGTTGTGCATTATGAACATACTTTGTACAAGTGTTGTGTTTTTTTGTGTGTGTGGTGTGTTTGTGTGGTGTGTGTAGAGAGTGGTCATGTTTTGTATTTGTGGTGTGTGTGTGGTGCAGGGTATGTATCGTTTATGTGTCTCTGTGTGTGTGTGTGTACATGTTGTGCCTTATCGTGATAAGGATTAAGGTTAGCCTGAAGGAGTGAGAGGAGTGTGTGTGGGGGGTGGGGTTGACTGCAGGGTTAGAGGTGAGGAAGAGAAGGGTGACCGAGCCTCACGTGTTCTCTGATGGTAATGCCGCTACAGGGTGGGACAATGAGGATTTTTTTGAAGGCAGGAAGGAGAATGGAAGCCAGGTAGCCAATATTGCAGCCTCACAAGGATTTACAGTTCCTGCTTTCCAAGCCAGCCACATGCCTGGACAACCAGACAGCTTCTTAGTCATCGAGCCAGCCTGCCAGTCGTTTACCCAAACACCCAGTCAGCCAGCTGGTCAGTTAGCCAGTCAACCACTTCGTCATTCAATCCGTAGCCAGCTAGTGGCACTTCAGTGGATCTCCATATGTTTTAGCTGTGTGTTCCTGAGCTGGAGAGGGTGGTGTAGACCTTGCTGTTACACCACAGGCTGCTAGAGTTACCGCCATGTAGAGGATTGCAAGAGAAGCATATTTATCTCATGGGAGCTCTATGGCAACAAAGAGCATACAGACTGTCAAGGAAGGTTTCCTGGTTATATGATTAAGTTGAGAGTGAATCCTAAAATCTTGAAATTTTAACTCATAACTTGTGCTGCTTCTCAGACTCCTATTGGGGTGCAGTAGCTAGAGAATGGTACCTATTGGACGGTGTGATTTCTCTGTGGGATGACAGCAGCTTTGATCAGTGTGAGAGCTGCCCTTTGACACTTCCCTCCATCTGTTTGGCTGTGGTTCCAAGTAGTTCATTTGGGACAGATCACTTTATATCAAAATGGCTCCAAAATGGGCATAGTGACCAGACTTGACTTTTACAAGTGTGTCTGTGTATGCAGATTTGTGTGTATGTGCGCACATTTGTGCCCTGTATGTACATGCGTGTGTTTTTAGAAACAGGTGTGATTTGGGTGAGTTTGCCTGGGCACATGTTTGTGTGCAAGCACGTTTCTGCATATGCATGTGCACAGCTCTCACTGTGTCCGAAGCCAGAGTTGCGTGAGCGATGCTCTGTATTTGTCAGTAGTTCCTCATGCTCGCTGACTCTGGAGTTTGCCTCAGAGGGGTAGCGGAGGACAGAAAACACACTGAGCGTGGAATAGAGAGACAGAGGAAAGTGGGTGGACAACTGTCTGCAGGGCCTTTCACATCCAAAAGGAGGGAGAGACTGGCAACGGTAGAGTGAGACCAAGTTAGAAAGGGAGAGAGAGACAGACCGGCCGGAAAGAAGATGGAGAAGGGTGGAGAGAAAAGTAAGAAAACAGGCCTAGTGGACTGCAGCTCCAGAGAGTCACCAGCAGCAGGACTCCCAGTATTCCCAGAAACTGCTGTTGCCCACGCCGTTGTGGCATGTTACTAGAGAATGACAACCTCTAGTCAAGTGACTGTCGGTTGATTGGAGCAGACCCAGCTGTGGGATGCCAGCATTGGTATGAACCCCCTGAGTGAGAGTAGAACCTGATCACATCATCTGGATGGGAAGATACTCTCTGGCCAGTTGGTTTGTAGACTGTGGGCTAGCGCACTGTGGTGAGGATTATATGTGTGTATCAGTCCACATTTTGGATTTGGATCAGCATTAAAATATAGTCCTTGACTAAAATCTACATTAAATTTTGTTTGAAGAATATGAGATTTGTGGTGTTTTGGGGTTATTTGAAATGAAGATTGATTTAAAATATGAATTAAACTATAATTTATACATTCTATGTACACAGCTACTTTCTTTGGTGTGTAAACCGAAGACTTTGTTATTTATGGCACAGATTAACGTAACATAATTGTGGTTGTCAACTGCTGTATTTCAGTTTACCTAAGGTGTTTGTGTAAAAGCTAAAACCATTGTAAGGCACCCACATCACTCATGCTCATTCAGGATGACTGAAATCTAAGAAACATTTCAAGAGAATTATTTATTGTCATGTAATATAATCTCAATTATATAATGTCATGTTTTCCAGTGAACCCTTTTCTCCCATTGTCTTCCAAGAGTCCCAGTTTTACCCTGTACCCTGCTCCTACTCATGGCACTGTTTTCTGTGTGTGTGTGTGTGTGTGTGTGTGTGTGTGTGTGTGTGTGTGTGTGTGTGTCTGTATGCATGTGCGTGTGTCATACACTCTGGTTGTCTTGTGCCTCTGGGACAGATGGACAGACAAACAAACTGCATACAGAGAGACAGCCTGCTGCTCCAGACTGCCAGGAGGCACTGTCTGTCTGTCTCTATATTCCTGCGCTCAGCCTGGCTTCAGCTCTGTTAACTCTCTTCTCTTCTCCTCTCCTCCCTTGCTCCCTCCCTTTCCCTCCCCTCCCTGTGGCACCTAGGCACGACTCCCCTCCTGTTCATCCACCCTAAGCATTGCTGAGGTACTCCTGCATGCCCGCAGACACATCCTGGCCCAGGCCATTCCGCTATCATGACGTCAGCTACCAGGGTTCTCACCCTCCCCTCCCTGGTCACTTCACAGTCTAGCATGCTTCCTCAGCCATCCCCAAACCTTCCTATCTCTGTGTCTTGGTGTCTCTGTGTCTCCGTCTTGCATGCTGCCCAGCTAGCTGAACAGGATACCCACAGTACTCTTGATGACTACAAAACCCACAATCCTTTGTTTAAATTTGGGGGGGGGGGTTGAATAAAAAAATGTACACTGTTATAGCAAATCTGTAGAATGTTTAAAGTAGTTGAGTGTTGAATGCCCTGTGATAGTTTATTTGACACTCACACGCAGGCCACCGTGTCTGATCATTGATAACCCACATGCATCCAACACGGTGGTTACCCACAGTTTTTTGCTTCTAAACATTGCCTGCCCCTTTGCCTCGGTCCAGGCTAACAGGGGTCCTTTTTATTGAGTGTCTTACCAGCATCTCTTCTTAGCGTATTATACTGCTTGGTAACTGCCCTCTTTTCTACTGGGTAGAAAACATTGTCCCGGGTTTTATGTCCTCATCCTAACGAAGACAAAGACATGAGTCCCAGCAAGGGCATGTGTTTGAGCACGCACAAGTTTCCGATAGGCTATTTGAATCCATTGATTAACTGTAATTGGTAGGGAATGAAGTTGGGGGTGGGGAGTTAGGGAATAAATTACATCAGTACATCTTCGAGGTGGAAGATCGTAGTGGCATGAAACTCATCTTCCAAATCAAAGATTAGATATTTTGAGAAGATAGAACACAGTAACTCTTTAATATTAAAAGCACTCAGCACTTTGTATGTGCACACAATTAAGCATTTGTAAAGTATTTATCAAGTCAGTTCAAAATGTATAAAAGTGAAATACGTACTTAAAACATTCCTAAGTTATAAACACTATGTCATGGTTGAATGGTGACCGAATATTTTCCATTTGTTAATAGGGTAATTTATAACATATTTGAAACCTGTTTTTTTTTTACTTCTAACGTTCTTCTTACATTGTTATACTAAATGAAGTATTTAGTGGTCTCAAACCAGTTGTAGATACGTCTTTTGAATCATTTTAAAATCTCAAGTATTAATATAACATCATTAGTACGGCATAACCTAATGAGCATGAAGTATATACATTTGCTGATTGTGTACATTTATATTTAGATATACATGCACTGAATAGATGTGTTAATCGTTTTATGAATACAGATAATGTAATTAATGCTTTCTAAAGCTAGTTGTAAAGCTTTTACTCATTGTTAGTTCAGACTTTTGTGATCAAATCTCATGTCATCTTATGATGATCTTATGAACCTATGAGTAATGTTAACAGATTTATAATAGTACTTGTTTGATTTCAATTCAACATGGACTTGGCTAATGGCTAAATGTTAATTTACTGAATGCTCACACTGTACTAGGTATCCAATATAAGGTGGTCAGATTTCTGAAATGAAAACCAGGAATAAATTCCATTCAGCACTCCATATATCATCAAACTATCCAACATAATTATCTATGGAACAAAAAAGTCTGGTTTCATATCATTTGACCAGTAACTGTTGTAATGTATTAAACTAAACTGCAGGCCAACTTGTACCTTTGTGGTGTCAATGGACGCTGTGCTGTGTATTCAGTTATCTGTACACAAGACAGACAAACTTTACTGACACACTAACAGGTGCAGTGTAATTGAAAGAACTAAGACTCACTAGCAGTCATTACACACATACTACAGAGACACTCAGTCATACTCATTAGTTAGTTACAGTAATGATTTTACTCAAATGTTTCTATCACTCGGTTGTATGTTTCCTTTGAGGACAGATTGTGGGGCCTGAATGTGAAGTACTTTGAGTATTGAAAATGTTTCTATGGACAGTCATAGATTGGTTATTAACCATTAGTCTTGATTTACTACTGGGTTGTAACTATTAAATCTAATGAATGAAGTGTGGTAAAAGTACTGAATACAGAATTAAATCAAGTTAGCGAAAATCTTATAAATGAATCTTCCAGTAAATAGTTTTGTAATCTTTTAATAATAATAATAATAATAATAATAATAATTGATGTTTTAGAAATGATGAACGAACTATTATGAAATTCTTTGCAAATGCTTCATGATGTGCGGTTACTATGAAATGTTACTGAGATGAGTTCATGTTAACAATGTAAATCGTAAGATTAGTTTGACATTTTGAAGACGTATTTCAAGATAGGAAGCATATATTGGCATTATTATTATAATTATTTATTATTAAGTCCTATTTCAGGGTTTGAATTTAGAAAGAGTAATCTCCATAATGAAATGTATCTACATAATAGCTTTGGAGCCATGTTTCATAATTTTAGACCGACCTGGCACACTCACCCTCTCATACTTAGTCTACATTGCACTACATCAGATCATGCCATCTACTTATTTTCTCATCCATTTTTTTTATTATATTGTGGTGGCTGTTTTCCAGTCAGCTTGGTTTTCTTTCCCAAATATCTACTTATTTTTTGCTGATTACTAATTATATGTCAGGTTTAGTTCTGGATTGAATCTTAGTGATGGGTGGGTGTGTGTGTGTGTGTATGTGTGTGTTAGAGTGTGTGTCTCAAGGGTCACTTTGATGTCTGTGTGTGCACATGTGTCATATGTCCACTGTTCTGTAGCCTTGTTCTTTGAAGACTGTGGGGTGTGTAGTAGCATGCATTCTGTGCGTGTTTGCTGCGTGAAATGAAATGTGTGTGTGGTGTGAAGGTGAGTGACTATCCTGTGGCTTCCTCCAGGCCTCAAGGAGAGAATTCAGGGCTCACCTGGATGAGGTCATCACGCTCAAGTCAAGGTACTCTACCTTGGACCAGGTAAAGCCCCTAACCTTCTAACCCCTCTACCGGCATGCTGGCCACACCACAACACCCTCATAGCACCAGTGACATTGGAGTGCATCTACCAGGCAGGCAGGCAGGCAGCTAGGCCAGGCTAAGGAGGGCTCACTCTGTTCGCCTGCTTCCTGTAGCTTCCCTGCTGTAGCAGGCAAAGTGCAGTCATAGGAGAAACACCATGAGAGCAGCTAGCATCATGCCTGCTTACATATGTGAGGGCAGCACTCACTTGTACATGTCAGTGTTATCATTGCAGGATGGCCAAGAGTTTCATGTTTTGTTTATTCAAAATGCAGCAAGGGTAGCACAGAGAGCACAGTATCTCACATTCAACAAAGATTATGACTTGTTTTATTAGAATGAGCAGCCCTATAGCACAGCTCCAATGTGGAGCTGGCAAGAGAGATCACGTCCACCTGCTTCTCTCCAGTGATCAGCCTCTCTTATCCATCTCTCATCCCGTCATGTGATGTCTGTGTGTTAGGAAGGTGTTTCTTTCTGTGTACACTGTGAGGTGTGCTTGTATTCCTGTTTTGTCTGTGTCTGTATATTATTGTGTGTGTGTGTGAATGTTTGTGTGTGTTTGTATGTGAACACATGAGAATGTGTGTATGCATGACAGAGTGTGTCTGCGCTCCAGAATGACTGATATAATCTAGCTGGGTGAAAAGCTGAAGGTTAGCCTTGGAGTACTTCTCCTCTCTGGAGCCTGAGTGGAACAGAGACCAATGCAGGAGCATCAGTCTTTCTTGCCCTCTACTTACTCTCTTTCCCCCCTCTTTAATCTCCCTTTCTCCCCCCTTCACTCTCACCTTCTCCCCCCTTCACTCTCCCCCCTTCAGTCTCCTTTATCCCCCTTCCACTCTTGTTCTCTCCCCCCAAGGAGTCTTCCTCAGTCTCTCTCCTCTATGCCTCCCAAGGGAGATGAGAGGCTTTGCTATGGAGTGCCATCAAAGCATTTTGTCCCATCCTCAACTAGTCTGTCAGTATCACTTTGTTGTTTTTGTCCTGTCCTTTATCACGCTGGCCCAAGGGGCAGGGCGGTCATGGTAGGTTTGAACCCTGCCCCCCAGACTGCCAGAGGACTCTGCACTAATGTCCCTCTTTGCATAATATTGTCTGACACCTCTTTTGTTTTCTGCTGAGCAGAGCACAGAAACAGTCGCATCCCATCATTCCCGCGAGCATCTACTTTTGCTTGTTCGCTATTGGTCCATTGATTGCCCGCTCTCTGGGGACTGTGTGCTCGTGGGCAGACGTGTGTTGTCCGAGCCCTTTCCCCTGACCCGGCCTCGCTCTGCATTTCTCACGCGTGCCCCAATTTCCACACAAACATTCACACCAAACCCCCAACCCCATTGATCTGACCAATCTCCATGACAAGCCAACATTGGGCTATTTCCACACTGACCGTCTGGTCGGCGTGTTAAGCAGTTAGCGTTACCAGCACGCGGGCGGGGTGTGTTTGATGTGTGTACCCTGGGCCACTCCCTCCTCTAACAACAATGAGAGATGTTTCTGAGTTGAGGGTCTGACCCAAGGCTGATCACAGTACTGGATCAGCACCTCACTACTGCAGCCACACACATCAACCCAAAACACGCTGAAACACGGAAGGCTGTCGGTTTGATCTGCAGATACAGCTCTCCTACGCACTCAGGTGTACACACACGAACAGGCTTCAGATTGTGCAACACACACCTATCATACTCAACTGACTTTTCATTCAGAACATTCAAATGTTCTCTAGCACTGTGCTCTCTCAGAATTGCACATGCCAAACACTGCGTCACAGTGGTGTCAACTTTTTCCCTACTACAGAATAAATTGGGGACTAGCCATGTTCAATAGTTTGGGAGGAAATGTATTTATGTACTCTACTTTTTTGTCCAAGAGCATATTGTGCATGTGAAATGTGACTGTGCATCTCTTGAGTGCCTGCTTTTCAGTTGTTTTAAGTTGAAAGGCTGTTTTGTAAGGCGGGTGTATGTGTGTGTTTGTGTGAGTGTGCTTTGAGTGCGTATGCCTAATGCTTGTGCTGTGTGCATCAGTGCGTATTGCGTCTTCATCACTCATGTTGACCTGTTCTTGTATTTCTCTCGGCCTACCAGAGAGGAGAGGGATGGAAGTTGTAGGTTAGAGAAAGAGGAGAGAGTCTTGTGGGAATGGATCGCCGCCTGCTTCTGCTCCTCCCATCTACTTCACTTCTGCTTTTGCGCACTCTATCCTCACCTCAGCCTCACTTTTTCTCTTCTATCACTCTCTCTCCACATCTCCATGGATCTGTCCATCGCCCCACAGCTTTCTGACCAGAGCCCTTTTCTCTGTGTACATCGTTTCTGTGACCATGGTCGGCTCCTGTGTTTTCTTTCCACCTGTGTTGGTGTCTGTATCACTTGCTGTCCATCAGTGGTTAAAGCCAACCAAGCAGCATTTCCACGGTTATGGTTCACATCCCACTGTCACACAAACATTTCCAAGAGGCCATGCCTTCCTACTTACATGACAGTGAAAGAACGAGGAGTTGATGAGAGACCAGATAGGAATAGGCTCTGGTTTAGGTTACTCATGTGATTGGTGTTTTTTGGTTAGTTTGGTTTTGTAAGAAGTACTTACAGTATATATTGTCCCGTGCTCATTTTTTCTGTGACTCGTATTGAAGTGTTTTGTAAGACACTATGGTAAGTTTGGATGTCAACCTGGGTTCAAGGACACAAATCTCAATCTCGTAACGAGCCACCAACTGTTGGTCTTTATACGTGACTTCAACGCCTGCAGTTTAACTATATACGTTCTTATTGTGGCCTTAATTTACATATTCTCTTCTCCTGTAATCTCTCCCAAACTCTCTCTCTCCCCTATCATTCTCTTTCTATCATTCTTTCTCACCTGCCTCTCTGTCGCTCTCGCTTGCCCTCTCTCCCTCTCTGCCCACTTACCCACCCACCCACACACCCACCCACACACCCTGTGCTAGCTGTTGGATGCTTGTGTGTCACGTTTGTGTGTTGTCTTGTGGATTGTTCCTGGGACAGATACACTGACGCCTGTGCTGATGCTTTATCTCCACTAGCTCCAGTGTAGGTTGGAGGGGCTTAAAGATGATCGCAGGAGCCATAGGACCTTCAGCTCTCGAGTAACTATCCCTCCCCCCTCCCTTGTTGGGAGCTGACCTCCACATGCAAACCCAGCTTTGTGTGTGGAGCTCACGCGCCCTCGCTCCGCTCACCCCTCTTCTTCCGTATCTCTTTCATCTTAATCTCTCTCTCAACTTCAATCTTGCTCTCTCTCTGGTTACATGCTCTGCTTTCCGTAGCTTTGTCTGGTGTTGCTGGATGTGTGTAGAGTAGATGTCGTAGTCGGACGCTCAAGAAGTGTGCCACTCTCTCATTCTGTTTCTTCTGTAATGCTCTCTGGTCTCGATGCGGCCTGTCTGGTCTGTGCTTCTTTTTGTCCCTCTGGCTGTAGGACCACATCATGCTATGCATCATCCCTTTGGCCCTTTCTCTGCCCCTCCTGTTCCCACCCCACCCCACCCCACACCACGCCCCTGGTTGTGTGGTGTCTTATGGGAAAGGGAGGGGTCGGGGGTGGGAAGGGTTTTCCTAAGCATAGCCATGTGTCCATTTCCCCCATTGGCTAAGGCTCAATGCTCGTTTAAGGGGTCAGTCAGATGTCTCCATGGAGATGGAAGAACGCAGGTAGTGTAACAGGGTGACACTCCGAATCCAGACACAGAACAGCAAATTAACCAGTAGATAGACCAACAGGCAGACATTTAGGGAGAAAAAGGCCAATAATTCAGCATGAAAATAAGTTATTCCACATCAAACGTCTGCAGAGTATCAGATTTTAGACCCATCTCTCAAACAAGTTAGTCTTCTACAGTCACCTTCGACACGCATCAACAAATGCAAACAGCTATACACACTCAAAATACTTTGTTATTACAATGCTTACAATCCATGCCCCATCCAACTGTGACCTTTATCTGACCTGGGTCCAAATGTATAAAGCTCTGTGTAAATTCATCCATATAAAGATGTACACTGAGAACTGGAAATCTCATGTAAGGTTTTTTTTGCAAAATTGATAACACAACGTAGACCAACAGTGTTCACGTTTGTGCAGAATGATCCCAATTTAGGCAAGAAAATTTCAAAGTGTTCAGTTAACACCAGGAAGGTTTGTATATAAGTCCATCTCATGACAGTGGACCAGTATAAATAAACACTCGACAAGTGCAATGAACACTCCAGGTGATAAATTAACACTTTGAACTCAGCTGTGTGTTTTGGACTGTGCACACATGAACCCCCCCCCCCCTAGATCCTACATTCAGTCTCGTATGGTTGTTGAAACGAAAAGAAATGCTACAAAAGAATCACATTTAAAAACGTGTCATTGAGAAATTGCAAGGAATGTGAAGGACAGTATTTAGTTTTAAAATATAAAGTTGAAGGAGTGCTGTGTTTGGTTATTATTTGTGGGGTCACAAATAAGGCCAAGGTTTCAGTTGAAAGAATCAATAACAGCTCTTGTATTTTAAGCATATCTTCCAGTGACCCAACTTAACATATCTTCTTTCTCTCTCGAAAAATAAATAGGCCCAGATGTATGTGTTTTGTATTTGATAAATAGGTTTATTGATACATTGATATATGAAATGAACAACTTACCATTGTAGACTGAGTTGAAACGATAATGTATGAATGCGCTTAGCTTTTTGGTCACTGTGCCACCATATTAGACAAATTAAAAACTATGTAGCCTACATATGGTGTCTAAACTGTGTAAGGGTAAGGTGATTAAGTGTGTACGCATGCTTTGGAGGTCATTTTATCATACCAGCAGTTATATATTTGTCCCTAGCTCTCCTCCCACCCATCAACGTTAGCTAAATTATTGCCTAGACGCCACCATTTTGATCAAAATAGAATCACACCTCTACTCGAGAACAATCAAGCACAACAGCCGTTACTCAGTGTTGAGGCTCCAGATTCTATTTTCTATTTCAGATAAAAACAAAGTTACAAATATGGATTTGGTTGCCTTTTTCCTCTATATCTTGGACAGAGTGCAAAGTGTTGTGGCGTGAGAAAGCTCTTCTATTGCTTTGACTGTTCTAGAAACAACTTTCAAGCATGCCAACGGGTGTAACTTGCTTATGTTTGATCTCACATTATTGTCATTCTTCTGTCTTTCTCTCTTTCTCACTGACGCACACACACGGCTGCATTTTTCCCCCAATTACACTATCTCTGTCATCCAAACACACACACACTCCCTCTCATACACTGTCTCTAGGTGCAGTCACGATGCAGCAGCAAAGAAAATATCCTAAGATCAAGTGAGTACTCTCTCTTCAGACACAGACCTGAGACCATAAGCGATGTTACTCCCGGTGCAGGGGGTGAATTTTTAACCTCAACTGCTGGAATGAAAAAATATACATTTTCAAATTCATGTAAATGAAACAAATTATTTGGGATTTTTTTAAAGTGATTTTAGAGTTATCATAAGCTATCATGGTTTGTTGTACTCTAATGATTAATCAAACATGTTGAGATCTACTATTTGGAGAATGTTGGAGAATGAATATTTTTGCAACCCTTTGCCCCCTCAGTTATAGAACCTAGAATCGCCTATGCTAGGAGACACTCCTCAGAGAGAGCCTCCTCCAGTTTGATGTATTTGTGTTTGTGTGCATCCCTGTGGTCACTTGGGTCTGTGATAGTGTTGAAAACTAAACATTTCAAAATGTATCACAATTATGTTGATGTTGGGCGTGTCTGAGGTTCTGTCAAAGGCTCTGTTAAGAATCATAATATGTTGTGGAAGCAGTGTTTGTTTCAAGTAGATGAAAAATTGGTCAAGAAAAATGAAACATCTTCTTTGCTACAAGGCAGAGAAGTAGAGAGAGGAGCACAGAGAGAAGCACAGAGAGACAGGAGCACAGAGAGACAGGAGCACAGATAGAGAGAGGAGGATAGATAGAGAGGAGCACAGGGAGAGAGAAGAGCACAGATAGAAAGGAACATGGAGAGAGAGGAGCATGGAAAGAGAGGAGCACAGAGAGAGGGTTGTGGTTGGTGTAAAAGAGCAGTTGAAGGTGGTATAACCAAAACAAGATCTATGTTAAAATCTGTGACCCTGGAAACCCCAACCTCTCCATACCAAGATTCACTTGTGTTCTAACTGTACCGCTAAACTGGAGTTTACTACATAGCAGTAACTATAATGTTGTTACTTAAGGTATTGCTATGTAGTTGCATGGTAGTTAGGGTTATGGTGAGGGTAACTTCAAGTAAAGTGATGCTTCTAATGCTTTAATATGTATTTTCGTGTGTGTGTATCTGACCTGTCTCTGGTCCCTGTTCCTCAGGTCACAGTGCGGTGGACATCACCAAGGTAGCACGAAGGCACCGCATGTCTCCTTTCCCCCTCACCTCCATGGACAAGGCTTTCATCACTGTGCTGGAGATGACCGCTGTCCTGGGCACCGAAATCATCAACTACAGAGGTTAGGATGCCTGGACAGACAGGCGCAGAGCTGTTACAGGTCGACTGTCCCATGCGCTCTGTACAGCGCATCTTGTGGAGGTTTTTTTCAGGTTCCATTTCAGTTTTCATTGCAATATTTAGAAATCCAAGTGTATTTTACAATCAGAATGAGTCAACATTTACATGATATCAGCTACTTTCCAAAGTGTTGGACAACCGAAGTTGTTTCTTGGGTGATCTATTCAGAGGTGGTCCAGCTTCATCTCTCTGTAGCTTATTTTCCCTAACAGCATGGCTGAGAATTGGTAAATACAGCAGGTGTAGGGATTTGTAGTCTTCTGGGAAGGGCATGAGCAGCCATTTTGAATTGCATTCCTTTCGACACCGAATACTACTCACAGTCAATTAATAGAGCAACTACAAAGATGATTAAATTTGGATTGACTGATCGGGATCCACAAATAAGGACCGATGCATCTGTGTAGTTACTCTAACCCTAACCCTATCAGTTGTAGGAGGTGACCTCTAATCTGACCAGCAATTAGCCATCTAAAATAAACTCAGTAAAACTAAGAATTTTCTTTTAAAAACATTTAAATCACAAATGAAAATATTATATTAAGATAATAAGATGCATAATAATATTTTCTATACTAGCTTTTACTATCATTTTGAACTCTGATAGGCAGAATAGAGTGACTGTCGGTAGCATGTGACTGCAGTCACCTCGCTGACTCATTAGGTTCAAGCGTTGATGTCACATTCTCATACTCACTGTTGTAAAAAACAGGTTCACATGAAAAACAAAACAGACAGAAAACTGAATGTGGTGCGCTGGCCTGAGCCAGAGAGCCTGAGGGTCCTAGTCAGTCCCCTCGCAGTGCACATGCAGCCTAGGCCAGTGGTGACACAGAGCTCGCACACACACACACACACACACACACACATTCCTCCACTCCTTCCTCATGTCACAGTGGAACCAATGCCTCCCCTAAGATCTCATGAGTTACAAATCAGGCGTGGCTCCTATCTATCCCAGTGCAAAGTGATATTTCATGTTATTTAGGGGTGATTGTGTTACAGGATGTTAAGGAATCACAGCAGGGGGTGAGGTGGGTGGGAGGATAGAGGGATGAAATATTTAGACGGGGAACAGCTGTATCTTCTTGGGAGGAGTGGGTTTGAGCATTCATACATGCAAGAGCGTACATTTTGAATTTTCCTCCATTTCCATTTTACTGTGTTCTCTCTTTCACCAACCGTCTCTGGAGAAGTGGATCCCTCACTGAATTGCTTCACCCAAAGTTTTTCTTTTTTTCTTGTCTTCCTTGAGGGTTGCGGTTGGTTGAGAGGCAGTTCTACAGGCGTATGAGAGGCCCTCAGTGACATTGCTCGTAAAAAGGGTTATGCAAATACAATTGATTTGATTCCCAATTAAAGGCCATGGTTGTAGAAATTAACCTATCCTCTCCAACTTTCTACTCTAAGCCATAGTGACCGCCAAGTTAGCAAGCTACTGGAGAGCAGTTGCAATAGGGGTTACTAGTAAGCAACAAAACACTTGAATACTAATATATTATCCTTAACCAGTATTGCGAGCTAGCCAGAATCATACAATGTCTGAATATTTATTGGAAATCAGACCATTTGTGACTGGGTTCTTTAAACCTTGTTTAGAAAAGTGAACAAACTTTATTTACATACAGTATATACCACCAGTCAAAAATGTGGACACACCTGCCCATTCACATTTATGAGAAAAAGTGCAAACTTTGTTAACTTTTTATTGCTAGTGTATATGTAGATATACACTGATATGAGTTTATTAGAATTGGTGTGTGGAGGGTAAAGATAATAGTATCGCAATGTTATTTTTAATGTATTTGATACAGTCCAGGTATTGCACAAGAGTGATCTGTAGTCATGTTGAACAGAAGACTGTCAGGTTGTTCAAATACCAGAGAGAACATGCCACCCCAAAACAACAAGTATCCCTCCGGTGTCTCCCTTAAAAGGCAGTGAAGTTGGTAGAGGATCCTAAGATTAGGGGGAAACCCCTGTGGAAGCCTCCCCACTGTTGGAGACAGGTCAGAAGTCCATGGCCACGGTTTGATGGTTTTGGTGTTTTTGCAGAACAAGGGGTAGGGTCATAGCTCATTGTCTGGGTGTTAAAGACCGCGTGTAAGGCAGAGTGCTCCCTCTTTATGGGGCTACCCAGTCCCAGGGTAACGCAACCCTCCTTTACCCAGGGTGAAAGTTGGACCCGATACCCAACCTCCCACATCTGTTCCACAACCCATCAGGGCCCCACTTCTGGAGAGTCTACATTTGAACACCTCGGCTTTACCCTCCAGGATGTCGACGCACACCAACACCTCTGCTTGAAAGGGTCTACCCCTGGTCTTCACATCATAATTCCATTTATATATCCTGCCAGCATTTCCTGGCTGTCCTCTAGTGAAGTGGTGGGCCCATTCCAAGCATACCCTGTCTTTGAGCCTCCTACCCAGTAGGAAATCTGCATGAATCCTGCTCCAAAAAGCAGATGCCAGCAGAGATGGTGTTCGATTCATCCAGGGGCCTATCAAATAAAATTCAAAAAACTGACCATGTGCAGCAGGGGTAGGTGTTTTTCCTGGTCTTGCTGCTGCTTAAAAGGAAAGCTTGTGAGACGTTGCGCAACAGTTCTGTTGAAACGCTCCACAAGTGTCTCACTCTAGGGATGTGGTTCTGTTGTCCTTGTCTGGTGCGTGCCCATTTGCTCGCACATGGCGCCAAACACTAGGGACACTACATCTTCCTCTCATCGGGGACGTTTTCCTGCAAACGCAAACCTGCTGAACCTCCCTCTCTACCAGAGTGTCAAACATGGTTTCTGCCTCCTGTAAGGTAACACTCAGAACACAGGACTGCTCTACCCCCTTGTCCATGCAGAAGTCAGTATTCTGCACTTACTGGTACCCACTTTGGAGGTCATGGGATGAAAAATCAAAAGGACCTAATCGTGAGATTAGTGCAGTGGGTTTGAGTCTTTCTTGGTCACGTCATTCAGCTGCCTGTTGTCCATGCTGACGTGCCACTGGCCACCCATCTCAGGCCCACAATGACAGGTGATACCCCAAGGGTTCTATTGGAACCCATGATGCCTGCTTGCTTGCTGCATGCCTGCTTGTTGCAAATCTAGCAGCACCATATTGGTTTGTTATTGTTGGCCACGAGGAGTTGGTAGAGGATGATATGTTGAACCACATCTGGCTCACTTGACAGAGCTTTCTGACAAGAACTGCTACAACTCCCATCTCTACTTAGGGGTCCAGGCCATCACAGTTCCATTCTCATATTCCCTCCCTTCGGATTTCCTTCCCGTATCCTGGGTGGCTAGGATCAAAAGAGTGGGGTCAGATCTGTGGCGGGTGGTGGGGCTGTAGTGGAGATCAGCATGATACCACCATGATAACTGTGTAGCTCTCGAGGATGCTTAGTGCAACTTTCCAAAGATCCAAGAAACAGCCTACACTCCTTTTACTCCTTGCACTGCTTATGTCAACCATTAAATATGGTGGCCGTGCACCAAAGCTACCCATACAGAGAAACACACAGGCTCACGTTCCACCCAAAAAGGTACCCTCCATCCTGTAGCAACGGGGTTAAGGCATAGTTCAAAGCTGCACTGTTGTCTGTTCAAGTGGAATCAAGTGGAATCACAGACAATCCTCACAGCAGTAAGTGTGAACCCTGGGTCTGCTTGGGCAGCAACTCCTCTCACTTTGACAGGAAGGTGGCATAGATCTCCCATGCGTGTCCATCCTATAACCACCACTGTCTCGTTGGCATTGTCTGCGTCTAGAGGGAGCAGGGACTTCCACCCCTGTCCGCATGGTTGGCCTCTACCTGGTAGGAAACAGGTGTGGGAAACCACGCCTCATCTCTATGGACCCCTTAACTGTTTCTGTGGAAACCAAGTGAGCTAAAACCTGGTTTTCCTGGTTCAAGTGAGCAAAAGAACTTTCAAATAAATCTGATTGGCAGTTGACAAGCAGCCTTGGGTTTTTCTACCTTATGTCATCAATATACTTACTCAACTAACACAGTGTTGGTGGGTTATTGAATAGATATGGCCAGCTGATATCCAAATTGACAGCCCAGGTATTGACAGCAAGTAAAAACAAATGAGTATTTGACAGAAGTGTGAATAGGGTTGTAAAACAGTCGTAAGCATGCAGAGCTACGGTCTTCCTGTCTAAACTTTCGCTAGAGCTTCATTCCCATTAAATATATTTTATGTGACAAAATCATTACAAAAAAAGTGTTTTGAGTGCAAGTTTAATATTAAAATCAAAAAGGTTATCAAACCAGATCACCACATCAACTGGGTGGCAGTTTCTTGCTGTCTATTTAACGGAAGCATTGCGTGGTCTTTGGAGGGGAGCCATTTTTACACTGGGTCTTGGGGTTCTCCCTTGCTAGATCCCTTTTTAACCCTGGCTAGGGTACTGCCCGAGATGAGGTGGAAAACACCCAGACACACCAAGGGGCACCAATTGCAGGACCTTGCTCTGCTCTGGCCACCCCACAGCCAGAGACAGCAGTCTGAACTGAGTGCCGACTTTCCGACTTTCCAGAGTGCTTGGGTGCATCCTTTGGTGTCGATGTACAGTGTGTGTGTGTGTGTGGTTGTGTTTGTGTGTGTGTGTGTGTGTGTGTGTGTGTGTGTGAGAGAGAGAGAGAGAGAGAGAGAGAGAGTGTGAGAGAGTGTGTCTGTGCATCTGTGTGTGTTGACAACTGTATCAAACCTTCCATTTTTCATGAACACCCACATAATCACAGAAGACACACAGAGACACTATATATAACCAAGCAGCTTAAGGTATTTAAGAGCACAGAATTTTCCAGCCACCCACTCCCTATCTTTTCTCTCTCTCTCCCTCCCTCCCTCCCTCCCTCCCTCCCTCTCTCTCTCTCTCTCTCTCTCTCTCTCTCTGTCTTTCACTCCTTTCTATTGCATTTTCTCTATGTTACTCTAATTTTATCTTGGTTCTTTGCTATATGGAAGGTAAGAACCAGGAAATATTGTGGTTTATCCACAAAACACATCAGTGTGTGAGTGTTAGAATGTTACACATTTTCACGTGTCAGTGTGTGTGTGTTTGTTTAGGTTGGGATTCAAGCAGAGAGATCCTGATGAGAGGTGTCACACTTTCTTTAACACACAGTCCTTAGGCACATATGTCTCTATCTATCTTCATCAGAATCACATGGTCCATCATTTTCCCTTACTTTTTCTTTCTTTGTCTTTCCCCGTCTCTCTTGGACTTTCTCTCCTTCCTTAACCCTGCCTGTCTCTCTTTCTCTCACTCTTTCTTTTTCCCTTCCTAAATTTTTCACGCTCTATCACTGTTGTCTGTCTGTCACTTGCCTTGTATATTTCTTGCTCTGCTCTTTAATAAATCTCCTCCTACCTTTCTATACTACCTTTTTCTCATCTCTGTCTCTCTGTCGTTCTCTACAGATGGGATGGGTCGAGTCCTTGCTCAGGACGTATATGCCAAAGACAACCTGCCACCCTTCCCTGCCTCTGTCAAGGATGGTTATGCTGTGAGAGGTCGGCACCGCAGCCCTTTAGCTAACTTATGCTAATGCCAACTAGCTCAGGTCACACAGCCGAGCAGCTCTCTCCAAGCTGATATTTTGGAATTCTGCATCAGGAACCACTGCCCACCGAAACAAATGACTCAGCTAAATGACACTCCTTCATATGCGCACACACACGCACACACTTGATTTAATTAAATCTTTTTCATTTCAGCGGCTGACGGTCCTGGCGACCGCTTCATCATCGGAGAGTCCCAGGCTGGAGAGCAGGTCCACCCCCTCACACACACACACACACACACACACACATACACACGCATATGCATACAGACACTCACACCGTGTATAGACCATATACAGACCATAAATTCTGAACTCAGTGCGTTCTCCCACTCCCGAGGCCACAAACAGTCTTTTTTATTATTATGCATATTGCTGATATGTATATACTGTATATTTATATGGGTAGTGAGATACCTTCCTACAAAAATCTGTGAAACTTGAAAGGAATTTGTTAGTGTATGTAATGCTAAACATACTAGATCCTTCGCTATTAAAGCAGGGGCTTAAATTACAGCACATGCTAGACATGTTACAGCACATGCTAGACATGTTACACCACATCCTCAAATCGAACTCAGATTGTTGCCTGCAGATGTTCATTGACTGGCTGGAGCCTTCTGTAATAATTCTCACACACATACACACGTGGTAATACTTACACACTCACACACACACAAACAGACTAGCAGGTGAGGTGAGTGAGGAGTCGACTGAGAGGGATGAAGTCGCTGAAGGTATCAGCTGAATTAGCTCTTCACCTTAAAGGTGAACCGGCCCAAAGTCTTGTTTCTCAACAACAAGACATCAGATCTTTGCCATATAATCCATTGCTCTGTTGTGTTTGAAGTCTTGAAAATGTTATCTTAATGGACTGGTCAGTTACATCTTAGGAAAGAAAATTGGGATAGTGACAGTGCTATCTACCTCAGACTCAATAAGGGATTTTGCTTCTGAAGATGTCTCCAGGTTGAGACACTGTTCCACATTAAGGAGAAAACTGATTCTGTGTGACAGAATAGCTTTGTGAGTGTGTTATTTAATTCCTTATACATCCTTGTGTGTGTGTGTGCATGTTTCTGTTTGTGTGTGTGTACAGCCAACCCACACGGTGATGCCCGGTCAGGTGATGAGGGTGACGACAGGTGCTCCCATTCCGTGCGGCGCTGATGCCGTGGTGCAGGTGGAGGACACGGAGCTGCTACGCGAATCCGAGGACGTGAGTCTCACCTCTGACCTCCAACCATCACAGCACTAAGGAGACACGGGGTCACTTTCAGGGGCCAGAGGCTACTGAAACAGGCAAGGTCTTCTGTGGGGGTTCATGGTCTCTCAAGAGGGGAAAAGACATATCACTTGCTTAAATCAATCTTATTTGGGGATAGATAAAATCTTATTTTATCAAGTAACAGATTTTTTTTATTAATTTCGTCTTATTTTTGTTTTTATTATCTTTTTACATCACCTTATTGTGTGGTTGGTTGTTATGTTTTAGATCTGTGTTTTTGGCTTTGCTGTTGGTGTTATCTGTATGCACCATAGGTCGGAGAGTAACATAGTTTCTGTTTTCTGTTTGTATGGACTGTGCATGTGGAAGAATTGACAATAAAGCAGACTTGAACTTGAACAGTCCTCTCTGGAGGAGAAGACAATTTTGGTGCATCACAAAAAAACTGAAGAGAAACATGCTGTACGTACAACCACAAAACACAAAAAATATAAATAATAGTGAAGTTCGCAATGTGCAATGAGTAAAAGGAAAAAAGCTAATTGTCAGAATATTGACAAATAGGATGTGGGTTATAGTTTATGATTGATAGCAGCTACTAGCTTAAGAGTGAATGAAGTTGGTGCTCTGCCCAGATGGCAGGGGGACAGCAGCTATGGCTCAGCCAGGATGGAGGTGGCCTTTCTGACCACAGGTCTGTCATACAGAGCAGAGAGGCTGAGCTGGGACACTGCTGTCATCTCCCAGCAAGTGATCACTATCCTCTGTTAGCTCAGTCCTGCTCTCTAACCAGCACATCAGGAACATTTTCAATCAATTCAATAGTTGGATTTTGGAAAGGTGGGCAATATCTGTTTTGTGTGATCAGCAATCTTGTTGTCAGGGAACGGAAGAGCTGGAAGTGCGGATCCTTGTGCAGGCTCGCCCTGGTCAGGACATCAGGTGTGTGCATGTGTCTTTGTGTGTTTGTTTCTCTTTCTGTGCGAGACAACGTTAACAGGGATTTCTCATGTCTGTTACCTGATGGGCCTTAATTCTGCTGGCCCATCCCATCAATGAGAGTGTGTGCCACCTCCCCAGGCCTATAGGTCATGACATCAAACGGGGTGAGTGTGTGTTGGCCAAGGGGACTCACATGGGTCCCTCAGAGATCGGTTTGCTTGCCACGGTTGGAGTCACTGAGGTGGAGGTTCAGAAGTTCCCTGTAGTAGCCATCATGTCCACAGGCAATGAGGTAAGAAACTCAAACACAATGAAATGTGTGTGTGTGGTGGGGGGGGGGGGGTGCTGGAAGTCCACATTCCTGACAAATCCTGAGGAAAGAATATGTCTCGATTAAATAGTCGGCCTAAAAGTTGCCTGAAAGTGTCGAATGTATGTGTCCGTCTATGGCAGTTCCAGAACTGACAATCTTATCTTTTTCCCCTCAGTCCTAATGGAAAGTTGATTAATTCAGGAAGCATGTGAATCATCTGAAAACACAGCTTTTGTGTATTTGTAGACCCATTTCAAATAGTTGTAATTACTTTGGTTGTGCTCAACAACAATTAAACAAGAGCTGAATCATTTGAAGGGATTTTAAAGACTGTTTTGACACATGTGCGGAATACTGTGGATACTGACTGTCAAAGTAGTTTTTCTCACACTGACCAGTCGTCCATTTTCTGCTCCCTAGCTGCTGAACCCGGAGGACGACCTCCACCCTGGGAAGATCAGAGACAGTAACCGCTCCACTCTCCTAGCCACCATCCAAGAGCACGGCTATCCCACCATCAACCTAGGCATCGTTGGAGACAAGTATGACAAGTGCCCGCTCGCTTTCTTCTCCTGCAACAACCTCCTTCTCTTCCTCTCATTCCACTCCACATACCCTGTACCGCAATGTTCACTGTACATGTGTGTGTTCCGCAGCCCTGATGACCTCCTCAATGCCCTTAATGAGGGAATCAGCCGCGCTGATGTCATCATAACCTCAGGGGGTGTGTCCATGGGAGAGAAGGTATGACAACACACACACACACAGCTGGGTGTTATTGAGATGTACTGTCCCCTTGTGGTAGAGTTGGTGAAATGTGGTGGTTTGGCTTGGACAAATGTTAAATTGTGATATACACAGTACAGGACAGTAAAATGTCTGACTAGATTTCATATGACCAAAAGATGAATGTTTTAGCAATGTATGTATGTATTACTTTGTATTGACTTAAACATCAGTAGACTCCAGTATCTGTGATACCCGTTTTTAGGACTACCTGAAGCAGGTGCTGGACATAGATCTTCATGCTCAGATCCACTTTGGACGCGTCTTTATGAAACCAGGGTGAGAAGATGAATGTGTGTATGGATGAATGGTAGGGATGCACCGAAATTTCCACCACCAAAAGTTTTTGGAAGAAGAAAAAAGGAAGAAAATATATCCTGATTCTCGAGCTCTTGACTCTTGTTCGATCTAGCCATTATCACACGGCTACCCAGCAAAGGGGGGATCATGTCAGTGTTGTGGAAATACTACAAAGTTTCTGAAAGGGACATCAAATTTGACATTTATTTAGCAGATGTTTTAGGAGGGGGTATGGGGTCAAAGCACTTTTCCATTACAGGTTTGACACAGATTAATCGATTATCCAATATTAATACAATTAGGCTTTCACCCATTCAGCAACCAAGTGGCTCAGGAAATACAAGGTTCATTAATATCATTGATACTCCTAAAATAGGTTTTTAAAAAGAAATGTTCATTTTGGTGCATCACTAATCAATGGATGGAAAGACCGATCGCTGGCTTTAGGAAAAGTTCATGACTTCTGTGACAGATGTATCTTTTTTACCTGTTAGTCTCCCAACAACCTTTGCAACCTTGGACATGGATGGTGCTCGGAAACTTATCTTTGCCCTCCCAGGTAGTGTGTGAAGTTGAGAGAAAGAAGCAATTCAGCTATCTTTCAAAGGCAAGGTTATTCACCCTTATTTTCCCCCCTTCTTTTGCTCTCTTCCTGTAACTCCTTCCTCCGCCCGACCGACCGTCTGTTCGTCCCAGGTAACCCTGTGTCCGCTGTTGTGACATGTAACCTCTTTGTCATCCCTGCCTTGAGGAAGATGCAAGGGATTCTTGACCCGCGGCCAACCATTATTAAAGCTAGGGTAGGTATACCAACTGATTGTACTGTGTGGTGAAGGTCTTGTCATTGTTGTGAGCGATGATTTACTGGATGTGTTGTGGGTGGCTGTGGTCTCCAGTTGTCATGTGATGTGAAGCTGGACCCTCGCCCTGAATACCACCGCTGCATTCTGACCTGGCATCACCAGGAGCCTCTGCCATGGGCACAAAGCACAGGTACCTCACCATGCTCAACAACCACGTTTAACCATACTCATTTACTTCGAAGCGTAAAGACCCTAACCCAGAAGTGACTTGTAAATGAGAAAATAAAGTATGATCTTGCCACCTGTCTGTTGTCTGATTTGTCTGTTGTTGGATGGTGGATGATGTATGTTTTGTACTGGCTGTGTGATAAATGTTGAACCAGTAACATTGAGTTATCAACATTTTGTAGTTACTTTGCTGTTTTCAGTGAATTCTGGGTCAATTTTACAGTCATTAGTTGAATCCCCTGAAATTCCACCTTCTCTCACCATCGGTCTCTCACCATCCCTCCCATCCATGTCTCACCCTCGCGCTGGCCCTTCCTCTCCCTTCCTGTTTCTTTTATCTTCCCCCCCCCCTTCCAGGGAACCAAGTGAGCAGCCGGCTGATGAGCATGCGCAGTGCCAATGGGCTCCTGATGCTACCTCCAAAAACCGAGCAATATGTGGAGCTGCACAAGGGAGAGGTGGTGGACGTCATGGTCATCGGACGGCTATGATGTCATCAAAGGGAGACCAAGAGTTGGTTTCATATAGAGAGGGTTGGAATGGGTGGTTTCACGGTGCATGTCCACATATCATTGACTATTCTGTAATATGCAATGGCACAGCTAGTTTTTATTGATTTGGATAAAGTCGAGGTATAGTCAACATCTTGATCACAACCTAGATACAAAATAAATGTAAAATTTATTTAAAATATTATAGTATTTCAAACAAAGAAAATATAACTTTTAAAGAAAAAATTTAATAAAAAAAGAGATTTATTATGTAATATATTATTAATATTATGATTCTTCTTCTCCTTATCATTATTAAATTAAGGCTTTGTTCCTTTCATTGCAATTGCTTTGTGTGTTCAATGCTAGACCTTATCTATAGCAGTAGCATTTTAATAGAGAGCTGTAGGTGCCTGCCAGGACAAGAAAAAAGATTATACTTTTTCTCATCTTTAGTGAAAAAAATAATCTGTTTTTTGAACATGAAGAAAACATTGAGGAAGACTCCAGATTCCCACGGTGCTCAGTTAGAAGGAAGAGGCCTCTTCCTCAGTGAATGCCCCTTTGAGGTGACACTTCTATTTTTCTCTCATTAGTATGCATCATAATGGCTTCACAAAGAGCTTTGCTTGTTGTTTATCTTGTGAGTCTTGTTTATGTGCGCAGTGCCAAAAGCCTGGGCAGGGATGAGGTGGTGCTGGGAGAGGGGGGCACACCCACCCTGCCCAGACCCAGAAGCTTCCTTCTATTCACCTGATCAGGTGTAGCTCCGCCCCAGCCTCCCGGGGGAGGGGGGGGGGCGTGGCCAGGAAAATAATATTTTATTTGACCGATTATGAAAAAAGAAAGAAAAGAAACAGCTTCTTTAAGTGCTGACTGCCTTTTTAACCAACTTCACATAAATGTACAGAAAAATAAGAAGGACCATATTGTACAGATATATGTGACCAGCACTCCTAAGTAAATTATCAAGCAATGAGGAGACATTGAACAACGCTGTACTATAACATTTTCTGTAATGATATGAAACTAATGAAAGATACTAAGATAATAAAACCCTTGATCATTATGTAAAAAAGTTGTTCTTGTTGGGTTTCCTTTTTAAATAAAATGTATCCAAAGAAAAAAAGTGATTTTCTTCTTTGATGAGAAAACATGCGGTTGGCAGAGATGTGGTAACATATCTAAGGAGAGGGCGTTTCACTAAGACAAAGGTTTCCCAGGTTAAGTCAGTATAAGAAATCCATACACTCACTTCCAGGACATATGTTTAAGTCACCTTCAAAACAGATGTTGAGGTACCGAAGATTATGAATCCAACAGACTATTCCCATGTAATACCATCAAGTTAGTTGGTATATTTATCTAGTCCAGATAATTAGAAATCCAGAAATACACAAGTCACTACGTCATTCTTAGCTCTCAGCCATATCTCAACATATGAGAAAATGAGAGTCCAGATGAAAGTGGCAGAGGTTCAACCTACACCTTCTATTTTTTATTCACATATGAATCTAAGGTGATTACAACATTATTTAAATCCATATAGGGCCTATAGGTTGTAGATATAATAAAGCATCTGCGTCTCTTGGTGATGTGAAATAATGTTGCTTACCAGAGCTTTAAGATCAGTTGAAGGCAATTAACCCAGGCTGACCGTCAACTGAATAGCGCTGTGGAGTTGCCTGGGAGATGGTTCAAACACCATGCGCAGTTGGAGCACAGTCTTGAAGTGTCTCGACTTCCAAGAGCTAAGTAGTAAGAGCGGTCTTGGGAAAAGCAAGAATGAAGACGGTACGCGAATAAGAAATGTTTGGTGCGATTGTTACACTGAAGTCGGAAAGGACAATGAGGATTTTACTTTTACATAAGTCAGTCGCTTGATCGGGATCGGTGAGTTTTGTCGTCAAAGTGTGAACAAATGTAAAGGACGACCTTACTCGTAGATCATTGAAATTGAGAAAGTAGGAAAGCCTACGCAGACTGGAATCGCCGAATTTATCAGATACAACGAATACATGCTGAATTGCAATTGAAAAAAGAAAGCCTACTTATTACAGTAATTGACATAATTTTTTATACTGCTCTAAACCCTTCCAGGTTCTGGGGAATTATTTACAACCCAAATCCTTCTCTTTACTGAATTAGTCATTGTAGTCAGATGACATCAAAGGGTAGATGATCATGATGTCAGTGAACATACTGTATTGTAACAGGCCAGATTTAATTTAATGATTGTATATTACATTTTTCTCATGTGATTCTCATAAATGTAGTAAACCGATAAACCTGTTGCCTTGCCATGGAGCTATGTGGAGGACAGTCGCCAGCTACCAGATTGTCCTCTCTCATGCTGTTGACACAGAGAAGAGCAGGAGATTCCATGCTTAATTAAACCCACAGGAGCAGATGGTCATGGTGGCCGCTTTTAGTGTTTGTCGGCCCCACAACTCAGAGCTAAACGTCCAGAAAGGGGAGGGGTGGGGGGAGAGAGTAGAGCTGCCAGAACATGATTAGCTGGCATGCTGAGGGGGTGGTGGTAAGTGTGGCTGACTCTGACAGGACCCTCGCGGGTGCCTGTCATAGGCTGTGCCAGAGCACTGATAATGACATGTCCTCAGTCTTGATTTTCTGTTGAGCATTGAGCACCTGCATGCCCAGACGACTTAGGATGTCTTAGATTCTGGACAGGAAAAAATACTCTAGTGCCTAACTTGCACATGCAAATCATTTTCTCCACCTTGAATGTTTGTGGGTCAAGATTAAGATGCCGAAACGGCTAACTGGTTCCAACTTTGTCCATATCATGTCACTGAAAGTCTTATTTTCACTAAGTGATTGTGTCCTTTCATGCAGCCATCTTTTTTTGCACTTATTTTGAAACGCTGGTCCCTCTAAAACAAAACAAAACACAATGAATTTGAATTATGTGAAAGAGTGATCTAATAGTAATACTACCAAAGTTGCTAATCCAGATTAATACTGTTTGCGTACTTAAAATAGAATTTAATCCACAGCCAATAGCAGACCAGGTTGCCTAGTGGTTTGAGTCCAAGGGAACGGTATAGTCCTGTCTGTCTACAAACAGCATAGCAGCCAAGGTTGCATAAGAGGTGAATTCGGGCAAAGTATTTGTCCAAGCTCCTGTTCTGTGGCCGTCCTGGAACAGATTCACACCGGCACCAGTGTGGCTGTGGTTGAATTGAACATCTTATAGGTGAGGAAGGCCAATGAGGGTGCCATGTTAGGAATTAGATTAGCTGTTTGACTGATGTCAGCTGCCCTGGAGGCAGCAAGGGGGAAATGGAGGAAAGATCGTATCAGAGGTTAGGGTGTGAATGGTCCTAATTGCTACAATAAGATCTTTTTTAAATCTCTGTAAAGCTAAATAGCTCAGTGTACTAGTAAAAGCTGGATAACAGGTAGCCCATATTAGGTTGCACTCTTAAGCCTGTCAATGTGTTACAGGAAAGCTCACCTACTGAAGAGAAGAACTCAAGAATTGTAGTGACATGGCCCTTGGTGTAAGGAGTGTCTGCTCTTGCCCTTCCTAGGTCTCAACAGCAGCATCCCTGTGAGCAGGGACAATCATGTCCCACATGAACGGCTACGTGATAGAGGAGCCCGAGCCAGTACCTGGGCCATGCCTGGTGAGGCCTCTCAGGGAGCGGGCGGTGGACTGCCCCGGGGAGCTGGGGAGCAGCACCACACCATCCCGCTGCGGAGCCCAGATGGAGCGGATCCAGCACTACCAGGAGGAGCTGAGGAAGAGGAGGGAGGAGGACATGAAGGGGAAGCACATGATCAACCCCAACGCATCACTGAGGCTGAAGAAGCTGTCTCAGAGCCCCAAGGTGGGAATCGACAACCCCACCTTCGAAGGGCCAGAGAAGCCTCCAGCCCCGAGGGATGGAGCTGCTGGTGAGCAGAGTCACAAGGAGGAGGGGGGCTGGGGAGAGGGAGCAGGAGCAAGAGAGGACTTTTAACATGGAAGAATAGGGGCTTGGGGAAATTTCACTGCAGTTCTGTGAAACAAAAGAGCCGAGACAATGGCTGGGGAAGGGGGCCAAGCAGAGGTTACTGGCGGAGGAGGGGAGAGCTAAAGAAAGAAATGATTCATGCCCCATATATTTAGGAAGTTTGTCTAAACGTTGGTAAAGACAAATTAATGGGTCATTTTAAAAATCTATGTTACCGCATCTTTAGAAGCCAAAGACTTTTTTTTCAAGTTTCACTTGCAACTGTTGTACCTACGGTGGATTGCTGTTCTATTGTTCAGAGTTGGTTATAAATCACTTATGTATGGATATTGAAGTGAAAAGAAGCCATTCATTATTTGCCTGAAAAGTA
Organism: Plecoglossus altivelis; assembly: GCA_036571765.1. Taxonomy (NCBI): domain Eukaryota; kingdom Metazoa; phylum Chordata; class Actinopteri; order Osmeriformes; family Plecoglossidae; genus Plecoglossus; species Plecoglossus altivelis. The sequence goes on along the minus strand of BROE01000004.1, from coordinate 15,938,072 downwards.
TTAGTTATCTTCTGCAGTGAAAAATGTATATTATGAGCCGTCTTGTCTTTGTTGTCCCACACACATACACACATCTATCAACATGCACATGCGTGTACACAGTATCTTATTGCTGCATCCCCCTATGGAGATCATTCTCCAGATTGCATTATCTATCAGGTAAGCTCTTGTAATCAGTTGTTTATTTAACTGTTTATCCATCCATTAATCTCCAAACCTGGCGATGTAAACACACCACTGATTGCTTTATCTCAATGCTGTTCTATAACAATGGACTGATCTATGTAACAGTGCAATCTCATTGCGTTAGGTTGGGGTCAGGGTTAGGGTCAGGGTTAGCCTCTTTTAGCCTCCTAGCCTTTCTCACATGCTCTTTCTCTCATGCTCCTGCTGTTCTTCTCATGATCCCTCTCTATCCAACAATCCCCTATTTTCTATCCAACACTTCCCTCTTTCCTGCCCCCTCCCCAGAGCTGGAGGAGCTGGTGGGGGCGTTGCGCCGTGTGCAGAGCTGCCTGAGTGATGCCCAGAGCCAAGAGGACGTGGAGCTGGTGCTGCAGCTGCTCCAGCAGGATGACTTCCAGAATGCCTTCAGTATCCATGCAGCCGTGGCCCAGCAGATGAGCCATGGCAGCCCGCCCTCACCACTCACTGCTCAGGCACGCAACCTCTGCCAGGAGGTAGGCTAGCATGGCAGGGAGGAGGACAAGAGGGCCAGATTAAGTATGTGGCAGAAAATTAATAAAGGACAGGCATGGGTTCAGCTCAAGATAAACTAGTACAATCCGGGAGATGGTCACAGTAGCCAGACATTGGCGTCAAATGTAAATTGAGGCATAGTCATAGTCCACACATAGACCATTCATAGTCCCTGATGCTTTCATGTCATTCTTGTTGTGTTCAGAGAGAGAGAGAAGGAGAGAAACAAGCAGGCAATGAGTTGTATACATGCTCTCTCTGAGTAGACCCCCCATCCCCCCTCCCACCCCACAGACACAGCTCCCGAAACGCTTAACGAAGCGTAATAGTTTGAGCCGCAGTGTCTGAACTAAGTGGCTGTGCTGTGGGCTTCAGGGATTGGCCTTCGGCAAGATAATCTCCCAGCAACCCCCTGGTGGTTTGGCAGGGTTGGTTGGGGCACAGTATGGCGGGGCAGCAAGTTACAGGAAGGAGGCGGGACCCAATGGGTCAGAAAAAGAATCTGTAGCGGATTAGGACAGCATGAAAGGTGGGGGTAGGGAGAGGCAGGAAGGTGGAAGACAGGGAGAGGCAGGATGGTGGAGGCAGCTAGAGGCAGAATTGTGGAGTCAGAAAGAGGCAGGAAGGTGGAGACAAGGAAAAGCAGGATGGTGGAAGCAGGGAGAGGCAGAAAGGTGGGTCAGAAAGAGGCAGGAAGGTAAATATAAGGAGAGGCTCGAAGGTGGAAGCTGCAAGAGGCAGGAAGGTGGGTCAGAAAGAGGCAGGAAGGTAAAGATAAGGAGAGGCAGGAAGGTGGGTCAGAAAGAGGCAGGAAGGTAAAGATAAGGAGAGGCTGGAAGGTGGAAGCTGCGAGAGGCAGGAAGGTAGAGGGGCAGAGAGAGGCAGGAAGGTGGGGGCAGAGAGAGGCAAGCAGGGGGTGGATGCCACCTTGTTACAGACTATTTTAATAAGTGATGGATGAGCTTCACTATAACAAATGACAAAGAAATTGGACGTGGCGGGAAAAGGAGGGCGAGAATAAAAGTGAGAGTGAAAGAAGGACAAGGGGAGAGATAGACAGATCAGCAGAGAAGGAGAGGAAAGAAGAGACTCGCTTCTGATTTATTCACATTTGATTTGATCATCACTACCTGTTGTGAATAGAATACCTCTCACACAAATCTATTGTTCTTCTTTTGACTCAACAACCAGTGTGTGTAAAAGTCTGACTGAGAATCTGTCTGGAATGTGGAAACCCAACTGAGACATAATAGAGAGCAAACTGTGTGCGTGTGCGTGTGCGTGTGTGTGCGTGTGCGTATTCTTGCATGGCTGAATGCACTTATACTCATGTTTACACTTATACTAGTACAGTATGTTTGTATGTCTTTTTTGGTGTGGCCATTTTCTGTGAAGCTCATCTGATATTTAGGCCCTTTTCACCCTGATGTATCTTATTGCTTGTTCATTGTAAAGTGACACAATATTATCAGTATATTTGTCGGTTGATAAGGTTTTAAAGATTTACATTGTACAGTTAAATGTGATTTATAGTAACAGGATCACATATTATGTAGTCTATAGGTTCCTGGTAGGTTTTGCCTAAATAAATGTAAGTGTCGTTACAAGTACATGTGGAAACTTCAGAGCATGCTAACATGTTGTGGCTAATACTTTGGGAATAGAATTTGTGAGATTTTTATTTTGTAATACCTATATGTGCCACAAACATTGATGCTGTTGAGTTTTATGTATAATATTAGCCTTCCAAAAGTCTGTTTCTAAGTTATTCATCTGTCTTCTCAATTACCTTTTGTGTGACTGTTTTATTATACTTCTCACAGTATTCCTCAACAGAAACCCTTTCCCACCCATTTCTCTTTCTCCCACTCCCAGTTATACCTGCTACCTTAACACTTCCTCTATACGTCATTTCATGTCTGGTCCCTTATCTCTCTTCCTGTCCTTCCATTACACACTTCCTCTTCTTCTCCACCTACCTGGTCTCACCTTTCTTTCACCTTTCTACTCCTATATGCTGCCTGCTGCACTTGATTGTTTAAAAAATCCTATGTTTTAATGCTTCCCCGCTTTCTCATCTCCCTCTTCCTCTCAAACCTCAGGTACAGAGCATCCTGCAGTCGAGCCATGAGGAAGAGGGCCAGGAGCTCAGGGTTCTGCTCACCACTCCTCATCTCCAGGTAGCTGGCCTGTAGCTGGCCTAAACACCAGCTCTCAGCCACCTGAAACACAAGACCACTTTGATCTCTTCCACAGTCAGAACAATTAGCCATAGCTGGCCTCCCATCAGCCAGTTATAAGAGAAGAGACTGACCCAATTAGTCAACTGTCTGTTTTAGGGGATAAGGCAGAAGTTTGCACAACGTAACTACTACATTTTAAGTGCCAATTCCCAGTGCCTTTGAGACAAGAGAGTATTCACTTGTGAATTATGTTCTGCATTATAACAGTAGCCATAACTGTCTGAATTATACCAGAATTATAAGAACAATTATTTTCTGTCCAAATTCATTACTCTTGGATGTGACCAGACTCAGGGGTAATCTAGCAGTATTGGCAGGAAGTTGTGACAAGTTTATTTCCCATCCTGTCATTTACCATTGGAACATCACTGATAAGGGCAGACCAGACAGGCCCCTTTGGCCCCAGGGATCAACGTCACGATCCCATGTGACGTTCTGAACATTAGCCTTCTCCGATCCAGTTAACCCTATCATCTATCGTATCCTATTACAGCAGCAGCCAGGGGAAATGTTAGCGGTGATTGATGGCAGGCTTAATCTCTGCGGGTGCTTTCACGTTCCATGTCCCTGACCCCTGTGACCTCCCCTGTGCTCAGGTAAGCAACCCCACAAGCCAGCACTGGGAGGTGGGTAAACAGGTTGGATGCGATTAGAGGTTCTCAAGGTGTTATTCCTGTAAGTGCCGTGTGCACTTCACATTGCGGGTTCCAAACCCTACTCACATAAAAGATCCATCCAAGATCCAAATTTTAAATGTGGTTAATGTTAGGGTTAAGGTATTATTGGTTAAGATTAAGGTATTGTGGGTTTGCATTGTATTGCGGGTTTAAGTGTCACATCCCTGAAGATGCACTGTCAGCGTTTTTGAGTCTGCCATGTATGTTGATGTAAATCTGAACCCAAACCAAGCACTTTCCTCCTCTCCTCATTTCCTGGGGTAGAGTTAGCCAGGGGGTAGAGTTAGCCAGAGTGCAATCGCAGAAAGCAGAAGGTGTTTTGATGATTGATGGTGACAGATCCTGACTCCTAAATGCAGTGAAGATTAAGACAGATTGTGTGTATGTGAAAGCTTAGCCAGATCTCTGCTCCCTCTGCTTTTCTGCTGCTGTATCTAGAGACTAATTTGGGCGGACGGTTATTAATTGTGGAGTAGGGAGCGCTTTTCACAGTAAATGAAGTGAAGAAGTAATCTGTGTATTATTGCTGGCTTAAAGGCGAGGAGTTTGCTGACTGGTTGTGTTAAAGAGATGTTTAGTAAAAATGAAGTCGTTGACACAAAATTGTGACATCTGAGACAGAATTCCAGTTGTTTCATGATGCAGGTGTGTTCCCTCGCACAGTTTTTTTTTGCACACCCTCTTTTATGGATTTACCCAAAATGCCCCCTTTCTACAGCATGATTTAAATGTAAATTGACCATTATGAAAATTACAAACCATCTACACCATTTTAGATGCTTTTCCTCTCCAAAACACACATCCGGAGCCCACTCCATCTTTTGTGTTTCTTTTTGTGCGTTGTACCAGGCACTGATGCAAGCCCATGATGACGTGGCAGAGCAGGAAATCGAGCCTCAGTCTGGGGAGGGCGTGACCCAGTACCTGGGAGAAACTGTCAAACTAGTGCGTCTGGAGAAGGCCCAAGATATGCCCCTGGTAAGCACCACGCTGCTACAACGCTTAGAGAGTCACAGCTCTGAGATCAACCACTTTCTAATTGCACTCATACGTGGTTGTTTTGTTCATTAAGGTTTGTAAAATATGACATTATTGTCTATTGTTTGATACCTGAAACCCTCATATAGTTTATAGAGGTGTATAGGTATAGGTTCCGAGAGGATCTTTATGTTCGGTCTTTATCTTGATTTCTCTTGGACCCTGTCTTGTGGGTACCTACATAACCTCAATTCCATCTGTGTGTATGTGTGCATGCCTGCTTGTGTGTGTGTGTGTTTGTGTAGGGAGCCACGGTCCGTAATGATATGGACAGTGTGATAGTGAGCCGGGTGGTCAAGGGAGGGGCTGCCGAGCGGAGCGGCCTCCTCAGTGAAGGAGATGAGATTCTGGAGATCAATGGCATTCCCGTCCGTGGAAAAAACGTCAACGACGTCCACGACTTACTGGTGAGGAGAGGCTTTCGTTCGGCCTATGACTCCTTAAAACAAACCTGTGGTATCTCTAATCACTGGAAATCGGTTTCATGTTGTGGTTAGTGTTTGCTAATGTTTACTAAACCATATTAAGGAATTTACAAACTTTTTGCATTAGCATGTAGGAAAATGTTACGTTTATTGTTAATGGTTACTTGTGTGAATGTTTCTGGATGGTTAACTGCAACAAATGCTGTATGTTTAATGTGTAATGCTATGACACTTGAAATAGGCTTAATGAAAGTATGGAAGGTTTTGGAAGATAGGATTACGTTTATCAAGGGTCATGTTCTGGTGCTATCAATTTCAGTGTAAAAAATCTATAGCTTATACAGCCATTCCAAAACTGTTATTTAGCAGTTGTGATTAATTGACCTCACATTGTTTGTAACGTGTGCATAAAGTTTTTAAAATGGTTTATGATCACACCTCTAACCTCAGGATTATCAAGTCATGTCCCTTTCATCCTTGTTTGAGACTTTCTGGGTCGGGTCACTATGTTTGTGGTGACCTGCTCCTCTCCTGTCCTCAGACCACCATGCATGGCACTCTAAGCTTCCTGCTCATCCCCAGCTCCCAGAGCAGACCTCTTCCGCACAGACAGACAGTGGTAAGGCTTACCACACTGTGTGTGTGTGTGTGTGTGTGTGTGTGTGTCTCAGTTTCTACGATGTAAGACTGTGTGTGTGTGTTTGTGTGTGTGTGTGTGTGGTTTTCTACATTTGCATATACAATGTTGCTCTACAATGTCAGACTGCAAGACTGTGCACCTCCTGCACCTGCAGATGCATGTGAGGTCTTTCTTTGACTACGACCCCTCCGATGACCCGTACCTGCCGTGCCGGGAGCTGGGGCTGTCCTTCCAGAAAGGTGACATCCTCCATGTTATCAGCCAGGATGATCCCAGCTGGTGGCAGGCCTATCGGGACGGTGACGAGGACAACCAGCCCCTGGCTGGACTCATCCCAGGTACCATTTTCTCAACATAAACTGTAAAAATAGTTAACAAGCAACAGCCAAATCCATTTCTAGCCCAGAGACTTGCTGAGACAGACATTCTAAAACCAGCATCTGATTTGTATCAATACCTGGATGTAAGAGTACCAGAACTTGACTGTCAACCTTTGTCATCCTGCTCAGTAAACGTACAAGATGACAAATAGCAGGATAGAGTTAGGGCCAGGGTTATTATTGGTATTCAATGGTCTTTGTAGTTCATGTGATGAATGACTCTGCATAAATTCTCTGATCATATCTGTTAATTTCACCAGAAGAAATGTAATGTTGACCAGTTGAAAGGAAACATTTTGGATGAATCTGAGGGGATATGGGAATGTGTTCTGCCCAACGTCTTCTTATTGAGCATGTGCTCCGGCTTTCACCTGTGTTACTGCCAGGCAGGAGCTTCCAACAGCACAGAGAGACCCTGAAGAGAACCACACAGGACAGAAATCCAGAACACCAAGGTGACTGGATCAAGTCTATAGAACTCACGCATTCCCGTACATACGTATTCAACCGCAAACAAAAATGCAGACATATGCACAACTGTGCATATGTCTGCATTTTTGTGTGCGGGTACTGCGCTCCACCAACCTCAAACCCTACATTATCTTCATAGCGCCTCCTTCTCAGGAAGGAACATTAAATCCAGATATGTAAAAACACTTAGTAGACACTGCAGTAGACACTTAAATTAACTTTTGTTGATATTATTTCTATATTTGTGTGAATACTTTACTACTCTTGTGCCCTCAAGGAAAGCTTTGGTGCACGAAGAAAAACAAGAAACAGAGAAAGAAAGTCATGTGCACCCCCAACCTGAACGTGGGTAAGGCCTCATCATCCTCTCTGCTCTCTAAAGACTAAATAGGGTGTCAGTCTTATTGAGCGATACATTGTAAGATGTTGACGGTGTTTCAGTGTTACTAGCTGGTCGAAACTTGGTGCTGCTTGAGAGATTAGCTGGTTGGCTGCTCTGAGATAAACAGGCGAGGACCAAAAGGCCTCCCGATGGGAGACTAACCGACTTAGAGATGCTGAGCTGTCAGCTTCACACAAGAGTCACCCACAGGTTAGGATTTACTCTCACGCTCCATCATTTGTGTTCAGACCACTCCGGCGATGATATTCTGACCTATGAGGAGATGGCGCTCTACCATCAGCCGGCCAATCGCAAGCGGCCTATCGCCCTGATTGGTCCGCCAACCAGTGGCCAGGATGAGCTCCGTCGGAGGCTTCTATCAATTGAACCAGACCGGTTTGCTGGGGCTGTACCACGTAAGACCTTGTCTGGGGCACAGGGAATGAAACAAGGGCTTCCTCCTATGTTGACTGTGGTAGCATGCTAGTTTGAAGACGTTATGTAGCCACAGACCACACCTCTCTGTCTCTGCACAGACACAACCCGAAGTCCACGAATCCATGAGAAAAATGGCAGAGAGTACCACTTTGTCAGCCGGTCTGTGTTTGAGACGGACCAGGCGGCAGGGAAGTTCATCGAGTCTGGGGAGTTTAGCCGGAACCTGTATGGGACCAGCACCGATTCAGTCCGTCAGGTCATCAACTCTGGGCGGATCTGTTTGCTGTGTCTCCACACCAGGGTGGGCTTACCTGCTCCTCTTTCCTCTGTAAAAACATGTACACTGTATTTTTGGAAAGAAAAGCATTAGAAACAAGCTAATTTTTAATGCAAGTTTTTTTCTCTTTCTCTGTCCCTTTCTTAGTCATTGCGGGTACTGCGCTCCACCAACCTCAAACCCTACATTATCTTCATAGCGCCTCCTTCTCAGGAGCGATTACGCACCCTGCTGGCCAAAGAAGGCAAAAACCCAAAGGTAAATAAATCCATCCTGCTAAATGGATATGAACAAGCATCCTGTGTACAAGGTGAAGATGTCAGCTTGCTTTGTTTGAGGCCAATTGCTCATTGAGTCCTTTCCAGACTTATTCACAAATAATATCCTAGCAAGCATCTCACTTTTCTTGTCTCCCTAACCTCTTCTTCCGTATGCCTCCTTGCCTCATTGTGCATGCATTTGTGTGTGCGTGTCTTTGTCTATAGCCGGATGAGCTGAAGGAAGTAATTGAGAAGGCCCGCGAGATGGAACAGAACTTTGGACACCTGTTTGATGGAACCATCGTCAACGTGGATCCAGACACAGCGTTCTTCGACCTGAGACGGCTGATTGAGAAATTGGACACGGAGCCCCAATGGGTACCCTCCTCCTGGCTGTGCTAGAGGTCAGAGGTTACAGAGGTCCCCTCCTGTGTGAGAGGACAGGACAGGAGGAATGGACAGACTGTGTTGTCTCAGGTTGTAGACCCCTTTACCCCTGAAGGATGTGTTGAGGTTAAACACCTATCAGACATGGAACGACTTCTCCTTAGGTTATTGGAAAAAGGATCTTTACCCCATTTGCAGGGATGGACTTAAGTTTGTTATTTATGTTTCTGGTGAAAGGGTGTTTTGAAGGCTTTAACAATGTACTTCACCCTTCCAGAACTATGTAATTGCATTTATCACCGATACTAGCAACCAATACTAGTATATTTTCATCATATTTTAACTAGATATTTATAAATGTCATTTATGTTTAAATGATTGGGTAAAGGTGTGCACTGTACCATTACATATAATGTGGTATGGTGTGTTTGTGTGTAATATGCAAACCAGCCCAATGGAGTGGAATAGCACTTCTCAGTTGATAAACCCTTTTCAGTCAGAAGGTTCTGAACATTCTATTTCCTTCAACCATCAGCCTGATTGTCAGAACACAATGACAGGACCTTGTGCTTGGCAATATACAGTATGACTTGATGTAACTGTCCTAGGTTAGAGAAGAGAAGGTCACTGTCTCCTTTATACGTACTAATGGTTGGCAAGGTACTTATGTCAGATTCAGTATTAGTGTATGTTATCTAAAGAATATTTGGACATTAAAAATATCAGACCCCAAGACTTTGTTTAGAAATGTTGCGACTATAAATATGTACAGTAGCCTTACTGTAATGTATGATGTACAGTGACTTGTGTGTCACCTCTCAAAATACTTTTAACAGTTTCAGCATAGAGGAATGGCACTCATTGTTTGTTTGCTTCATACGACCATCAATTAAACAAAGGAACCACTTATGAATATTTCTGGTGATTTTTACACAATGGTCTGTTAAGAGTTTATGTTATATTTTCCAATAGAGGATGATGTATGATCAGCATTTCTCTGCCCCGCAACTTGAACTTGAATTCCTTGTATACTTTACAAGCCTATTTCACGTATCCACCTTAACTGATTCTTAACAGTTCTTTGTAATAACATAGGAGTTATATCTACAGTAGCATTCTCGTGCAAATTGGATGGCATGTGGCCAGGGTTATGCAGTTATGGTACAATAAGTACACATCTACTACTATGTATTTACTGTAAAATAAATACATATATTTATAGTTTCATAATACATACCTGCCATGCAGGACAATGTGTATGTATAGACAATAAAATTGTTTATTAGGTAAATTTTCTTTTTATTTACTTGTCACAAAGGCATTAAGTCAAATGATTTATGACCGCAATTTTTTCAAGAGCATGCACAGAAAGTTTTAAGAATGTTTTGATGCATACAGATTAGACAAAATAAATGAGATCATACAAAAAAGCCAGGAGACAGCTGTGGGATATTCTCATACAATTTATTAGAATTAAGTGCCATTTGGAATAGGTAACAATAGACTATGTGGCCAATAGACTTGCACCCTAGGTATTGCAATATAATCACGCCTGGGTGTTGACATCCCAGATTAATCTAGTGAAAAATAAAAAATCAATCTATATAGTCTATAGTAACATTTTCAGACCTGAGGGTGGAAAATGACAACCACCCTGCCATTAATGCACAAAATTACGGCATGCAATGACAATTACAAGATAAGTTACATTTTCTGTGTTCCAGCATCTACAGTATGTTCGCTGTCAATGAAATGAAATGCACAGGATAGTTTACATCCGTAATGTACTTATTTATATATATTTGCATGTTGCTGAAGGACTCAAAGATCATTGCCCCTCTCCGATTCAACACAAACAATGTCAACACACTAGTGAACTGAAGTGTTTGATGGTAACAACAAAGTTTAATATCATGACATCTGACATAGAAGATGAATGAATCAAAACACTTAGTTCCAACATTGAAACCATTTCAAAAACATCACTGACAAGTACACACCACAAATGTAATTGAAACAAATCAAGTGTTTCGGTTTTCACATGAAGACATCAATCATGCCAGAGAGGCACAGAATAAATAGGGTGGTGTGCAAAGCACGGTGAAGGGGGACAGTGGAGGGTTGTAGTGCGCGTTACTCGAACAACAGATCCTCGTCTGTCTCCTCCATCAGCATGTTAGCGGGCTCAGCGACGGGGCCCAGGGCCGCAAGGCGGGCGGCGATCTCCTTTTCGGTCCGCTCCCTCAGCTGCTTTTTCTTCTCCTGAATCTTCTTGAGCCTGAAGTGGGATGAGTAACACAGTGATCCTCAGCTCAGCTCACTTCTGTTTTGCTTGGTTTTATTAATTGGTATATTTATTATAACATAATATAGTTGTTTGTTTTTTAGTACATTTTAGCACTGGAGTTTATGAGGTGGAAAAGTAGGTAGAGAGTTTGGATAAGTAGGGAACATAGAATGCCTCCTCACCTGTAGAACTCCTCTCGTTCTCTCTCATCCAGCTCCGTGACGATGTAGGTGAGGGTGCGCTCGATCCTGGGAATGATCACTGGAGACAAACAGGACCACCCACTCCGTCAGTATTACAGCTCTTGAAATACCGTGCCACAGGTTCTGTATCATGTAAGTGGAAACACATCCAACCCAGCTCTACTCACCATGCTCTATGGCATTTACGCGACGGTTGGTGATCTTGATGGCTTCATCCAGAGTGACAAAAGATGTCTGTCAATTTGAAACGAGTGAAATAATGAGCTCTGTGGGACTTCCAACGTTACCCAAACATGGCTGCTCCCAGCTGCTTCCCAGACTTAAGATAACATCAAACATTGCTGGCAGTGCCCTCTACCTGTAAGGAGGCCAACTCCACCAGCAGTTCAACAGCTTTGGCATAGTTCCTCTTCAGCCTGGAAACCTGCTCTCCTCCCCGGGCCAAACCAGTTAGCTCATAACCTGACGGAAGGAGCATTAAGAAATCTCAAAGATCACAGTCAGCTCAGGTCCACATTCTCACGACTATATTAGCGACTAATCATGATCTATTACAAATATCACAGAATAATTAGATATTCCTTACTGTCTCCTCCCTCCTGGTAATGCTCAAACACAGGTAGAGTAACACCTGAGAGAGTAACAAAGAGACAAAGATTTCCTTGAGGGTTTAGATAGGAAGAGGGGCAGGTCTATGGGCATTTGTGAAGCCCTCTGTGACGTTGGTTGTAAAAAGGGCTATACAAATACATTTGGATTTGATTTAAATACAGAAGGGAAGCCCACAGTTTCTTTCTGACAGCAGTGTATTGGTCTCACCAGCCACGTTGTCTTTCTTAGCTCTGACCTTCACCTGGGCCTTGTTTACATTCTGGATGACAGTGGTGCTGTGAGGACACATGTAAGGAGGTTGAGATCGAGAAATCCAGGGGGAAAAGACAAGGAACCACAAAGGTTTGTGCGCTTACCTAAAATCTCCAGCAGCAAACTTTGCCTCAGCCAATGAAAAGGCAGCCTCCCTCATCACTTCTCCCATAAGAGTCTTGGTCTGGATGGACACAGAGGTAGAATTAGTTGCACGAACAGACTATGACTTTGAGGTCAAACTCAAAGGTGAAAAGAGGGTTCCGACAGACCTCAATAATCTTGCGCAGGATCTGACGGAAACGCATTGATAAAGCGTCAGCTTTCTTCTTAAGAAGGTTGCGACCTGTCAATGCCCCTTTCAGACGAGCCTTCATGATAGTCTGAACCCTGAAATGAGAAAGACAACATGAGTTCACATGATGTTCAAAACAATGCACAGCTAAGGGTTGTGCAAACTGTACACAGAGAGAAATAACAATATAACAGGGTATGTTACCGTATCACCGTCCTCTGCGACGGTGATAAGGCATTTTAGAAATCTCACAGTCTGTCTCTGATTGGAATAGGACATCACATGACATTGTGTAAAAGCATTTCCTCTTTTGGAGGTTCGGTTAGACCAAGATCCTGCTTGTTACAGTATTTGTATGTGTTCAATTCACAGAAAACAATCGACGGTAATCCTTAAAAAAAGTATTACTTTGTTCCATGCACATCTGATTAACTACATGCTCTGACATCATGATGATTTAGCCACTGCTGTTTTAGGACTATTCACCAGCCGGGGACTGATGACTGAACGGATCTTGGCAGCTTCTAACTATGCTGCTCGCAGCAATAAGTAGATAAAAAAGAACAAGGTTATTAACCATATATGCTATATATTGCAGTCGAGGTGGTTAGCCTTGGCTAGCTACTTACATTCTGGATGGAAATACGTCGATTCTGTCTTTGCCTGACATCTTGTTCTAGAACACAACGCTCTACACTTCAATTCCGTTTCGAAATATGTGCGGCCAGTATGTGATATAACCGATTACACCTATTCTTAATCGTAATAACGACGGTAAACTGTCTTTCTTCTGCGTATAATATTTTAGGAATAAGCTGCTGACACGAAATAGCAACGAAGGGAGATCAGCTGGTTCCTAGTCATATGTCCTCATCCACCAACCCCAAAGTTGCCAGGTTCGTTCCAGATTACTACCAACGCTTCACAAGATTTGAGGGTCAACCTGGCAACCACAGCAAACGCTGTTGCGAATGCGCGTGTCAAAAAGTATCTGATCTCTTCCGGGTCGAAAGAAATAGCTGTAGCACTTCGATGAATTAGAAGTTCTACGATTTGGACTATTTTTTCTACAAATACATGTAAAACAATAACGTTTGGAACATTTCCAATACAGAATTTCATTACTTCGTTGTGTAACCATATGATACAGGTGAGATATGTATTGAAATCGTTAATAAAACCTGTTTGCCGGAGTGGTGCACAAGAGATTCTAGCTAGTCAGGTAGCATGTGCCGCATGTGTGTGAATTCAAGCTAACTATTGGGTCAGCTAATCAGCTTCCAACGCTGTGCAAGTTTACGTGGCTGCTGGCTGTATTGACGTTTTCCAAATTGGCGAAATTCTGGAGCTAGTTTGGTTTTTGGCTGTATTTTGATGATGAACTAATGCTAAATCGGATCGATTTAATATTAGCCTGTGGTAGACATAATTGAAATCTCTTAACTGAAAGACACTCTCATCCCAAATGCAACATCACCAGATAGGGAGATATATATATATATATATATATATATACACACATACACATACACACACATATACACACACATATACACACACACATACACACACACATTCACACTAATCACGTATCATGTATTGTTAATTAAGAGTTGACATATTTGTATCTCGATAAAGGCATGCTTTCCCCATCGCCCGAATCAGTTTTACTCTTCATCCGTTGTTTTGTTCTCAGTGATGCCGGGGCTCAGTTGTAGGTTCTATCAGCACCGATTCCCAGAAGTGGATGATGTGGTGATGGTCAACGTGCGCTCCATCGCTGAGATGGGCGCCTATGTTAGCCTTTTGGAGTACAACAACATCGAGGGCATGATCCTCCTCAGCGAACTGTCGCGTCGACGCATTCGCTCTATCAACAAGCTCATCCGCATAGGTCGCAACGAGTGTGTGGTGGTCATCCGAGTGGACAAAGAGAAGGGTAAGCTCGGTCAGCCGGTCTGTTTGGTCTGTCCGTAAAAAAGATAGTCCCTCCGTAGATGAATGAGTTATATACTTTTCTATCATGCGTTCTGTCTCCAGGATACATTGATTTATCAAAGAGAAGAGTTTCACCAGAGGAAGCCGTCAAGTGTGAGGACAAATTCACCAAATCCAAAACTGTAAGTTACTGTATAGCTGCCCCTCACCATTTATCAGTGCTAGCTTGCTTGATGACCAGATGTAGACAAAATAAATGGTGCGGTGTTACAGGTGTACAGCATCCTGAGGCATGTGGCAGAGGTTCTAGAGTACAGTAAAGACGAGCAGCTGGAGAGCCTCTTCCAGCGCACTGCCTGGGTGTTCGATGAGAAAGACAAGCGGCCTGGATATGGCGCGTACGACGTCTTCAAACAGGCCGTGTCGTGAGTACACCGACCTTTGTGTCTGTAGCTGGAGTACAACTGCATATTTCAAGGTTCCACTATATAGGCTGAGGCATTGCGGCAGCCTGGGTTCGAATCTGGTTCAGACCCTCATCCTCTCTCTCTCCCCCCCTATATTTCCTGTCCTCTCCAAAAATGTACACAATCTCTATCATAAATAACAAGGGGAGAAATGCCACTGGAAGTATATAAAAATATAGTTGTATTTGAGGTGTTATGTGTGTTTTGTGCCGTCTTCCTCCCATTAGGGACCCTGCCATCCTTGACGGCCTGGAGCTGACGGAGGAGGAGAGGAACGTGCTGATCGACAACATCAACAGGCGACTCACACCGCAAGCTGTCAAAATCCGAGCAGGTAGCCCACCGCTAGGCAGAAGAAGGGTTTGGAAACTGGAATGACAGGCTCAACTTCTTTTAGAGACAGGGAATGACATGAATGTCCCTTCTGCTATAAGAAGTCTCATCCCCTATGCGTGTAGATATCGAGGTGGCATGCTATGGGTACGAGGGCATTGACGCGGTGAAGGAAGCACTGAGGGCAGGCCTAAGCTGCTCCACTGAAGTTATGCCCATCAAGGTATGTGGCATTAACATGCCAGCTCTGTATAAACAGGCCAGAAATATGCCCTCTCAATTACATTCTTTTTTGATTAGTCCAAAAAATATGTGCAACCACTTGACGTGGCACTTGAAATGTCTCATTTGGTAGAAAAGATGTCAGAGTTTGATCGAGTCTCTTGATCATGTGTTGTACATGTTGCTGCTCCTTTGCGAGGTTTCCGATGGGCCACCTGATATGAAAATTTGTGCGTTCTTCCTAGATCAACCTGATTGCTCCTCCGCGATACGTGATGACCACGACCACTCTGGAACGTACGGAGGGCCTGTCTGTTCTCAACCAGGCCATGGCTGCCATCAAGGAGAGGATCGAGGAGAAGAGGGGCGTGTTCAACATCCAGATGGAGGTAAAGGAGACGGGAGATCCCAGCTGACATTGTCTAATGTGTTCCACTAGCAGACACCTTTGTTCGCATCGATACAGTACCGAGGGGATTTGAACCAGGAACCTCTTGATTCTACAGCAAAGGTGCACAATTAGAACAATTTATGCACAATTAACATTTCCGAGGTGTTTTTTGATTGGCTTAAAGGTGGCATTTAACTCTATACAACTTGAGACAACTATCAACTTGTCAAAAATGTGTAAATTGAAAGTGACGGTTGATTCATCAGAATGTAATTGAACAATTATTCATGAGAAACGTATCTAGGTCCAGATACAACCTTCACTCTGACGAGAAATGGACCACGGTCGACCATTTACATACCCCTTCTACAGGCAAGGGTTTTCTCCCGGTTTATCCAAGAGATGAGTTCAGAATGTGTGTGTGCGTGTCTGTCTTCAGCCTAAGGTGGTGACGGACACGGATGAGACAGAGCTGGCGCGTCAGCTGGAGAGGCTAGAGAGGGAGAATGCCGAGGTGGACGGAGATGACGATGCAGAGGAGATGGAGGCCAAAGCAGAAGATTAGAGGCCCAGCAGAAGAAGTGGCTGGAAGAAGAGGAGGGAGATGGACAAACAGACCTAGCCATAGTACAGTCCCAACAATGTTCATTTACATATTACATATTTGTTACATACAAAGTGGCCCATGTCAGATAGAAAAGAGCAAACACAAGATGGTTTTCTGACTTCTGAAAAATAACCGCTAATGATATTTCGTGTTAACCACCATTTTGACCACAAAGAACACCTATTTGGATGAAGTCCCTTTTATGCATAGAATTGACAAACAGAGGCCTTCACTTTCTTGCTAATAAGCTGTGGTGTCTTCAGCGTCCGTGACGCTTCATTGGTCACAGGAAGTGAGACATGAAGGCAACCCTTTATGTCTGGAACACAGGCTGGCTGTGGCTGATTGTTTTGTGCTAGTCCTCCTACAGTTGGGGATTTCTACTGGCAGGATGGATTTGGCTCTTGTTTAGCTCATAAGACATGAATAAAGTTCTGGAAGTTTTGATCTCAATGTGTCTTAGCAATGTGAGAATTTGGCCAATCACTTTCTTCCTGCCGTTTGCCTACAGGTGGAGTTCAGTTATCAGTTGTGTATTAGACTGATTTCACCATGACAGGAGCTAGACAACTACCAGCCTCCATTTAAATGGTCAGATAAACTCTTAGAACACCTGCTTTATAGCACATTTTGAAGAAAATGCAAAGACCAGTACTATAAAAATTGCTTTTATTCAAAACAAATTTCCACCAGTACAAAACAAAAGCCAACATTTTTAAGCACAATCAATATCCATTCATTAAGTCTGACTGTGTGTCGAAGTTGTGCTTTTCTACATCAGGGTTCGTGTTCAAGAGCCACCAAAGAAAAATGGGACAAAAACAAGAAATTGTGAACAATACAGATAGGTCAGAAATGTGTTCGTTCTGCAGAATTGTCCTAAGTCCTAAGTCAACAAAGCTGACCGGAGCACAAATTCAATTTCAAAATGCCAGCATGCCAGGCTCCTTCACAAACAGAATTTATAGACTAGTCAAACAGTTTGGGGAACAGTGACAACCCTACCACTACTAAGCAAGTGAAAGCAGTTTAGCCAAGGTCCTGCATCTCTTTACATTCAAAGAAAATACAAAACAGCATTGACTTTAAACCATTTGGTTCGTTTCAAAAATGCTGGAGGTTGCAACCAGTAGAACGCATTTATAGGCATAGATCCATCCAATGATTCCTTTCCATATGTACGTACTGCGCTGTCTCTCAAGCCAGCCTACAGAATGCCAGGTCAGAGTGGTGATTCCCATGGGTCTTGCATAAGTGCCTCAGCAGAGAAACAGACAAGCATGAAGTACAAAACACAAGAACACACTGATGAAGGCCATCAGGTGTAACGGTATGACATGATGGAAGCAGTGGGAAACCAGTGGCACAGGACTGGTGAGGTCCAATAGAGCAGGAAAGAGGAGTTCAGGTGAGGTCCAACAGATTAGGAGAGGAGGACTGGTGAGGTGTAACAGAGCAGGTCACAGGGGCTGCAGAACATGACATTTAAAAGCAGTCAAATGGATCTTGGGTCAGTGCTTCAGGTTCATTTCGCCAATCCAATTTTCTTGGCTTCGGTCTCATAGATCAACAACCTCCACATCTTCACAATGAAGACCTCAGCTTCCTCATCAAGCACCTGTAGGACAAACCACATGTGAACTGGTGTTGGGTGCCTCAGTGCAAGTCATAAACCTTAATTTCACAACTATATCTCAGGTCATTCATTTACATTGGAACGTGTGTACAGTCGCAACAATACTCACCATAGCAACATCGTCCAAGATCCCTTGTGGTGTCCCATGAGCCATCACCTGCGACAGAGGAGGAAAGGACCACACATCATACACACACCGTTTTTTCCTCTCCATGTCTACTCTGTGTGAGAACATTGATACTAAATCCCTTGTGTTCTTGGTCAATAAAATCTGAGTGTCCTCATGTAGACATGCGCACAAGTGTCAAGACTATAACCCCTTCCTCTGTGTTGAGCTTGTATCCTATTGCTCAGCATGCGATGGTACCTTGGAACAGACAAAGTCAACCAAGGTAGCCTCCTCCTCTCCGATGTACTCGATTATCTTTTTGTTGATCCACGGCCGTATGCGGCGCTCCATTAGGTTCTGAAAAACAGTACAACCACAACACTGAAACATTGGCCCATCATTTCACCAGGGGGTTCATAAACAGCTTAAAAACTAGATTGGGCAACTGACGCAAATGAACATGCAGCCTATTTGGAGACGCTGCTAACGCATGTAGCATAAAGGGTTTTGAGGCGCCCACAGTTACCCCCCCCCTCCCTCACCGTGTCAACCATGGACCAGTCTAGGCTGTAGGAGAACAGCTCTGGTTTGCCGGTGGGGATTTTCTCGATCAGGCTCTTGATGTGCCGGCGTTTCTCCTCTGTGTCGACACCCTTAATGTTGGCCAGGCCGGCTCCGTCCACCCCCAGGCTCTTGTCGTCGTCGTCGTAGTTCAGGGGCACCAGCTTTCTCCGGCGTGGCTGCTCATCGGCCTCCTCCTCTCCAAACTTGTTGAAAACGCTGTCAGCTGCCAGCCTCTTCCTCTTGGCGGCGTGAGGCTGGCTGGGGCTGGCCGTGGAACCTGCCAGCAGAGGGGGGGGGCTTTATCAAACACAGTGGAATGATAGGATTCAGTGGAATTATAGGATTTATAGCTACAATATATAGTGTGTGTTTGAGTGTGAAAACGTGAGTATGTATGTCAGTGGGAGAGAAAGAGCTGCGTGTCAAAGTGATGAAAGTAACTGTGCCTAGTTTGAGGCTGAGGCCAATCTTCGGGCGGATCTCTTCCAGAGGGGGGGGCTCTGAGGGAGAATTCTCGTGGGGGATGATGATGCCGCACGGCGACTCGTCCCCAGGGGAGTTGGGCGTCACGTTCTCACTGGCTGATGACACGGAGGGGGCTGCCGTGATAGGGCGCAGGGTGGGCTTGAGGCGGGGCTTGGCTTCAGGGTGGCTGTCTCTGTCCAGGCCGTCCTCCTCACCCTCCTCTGCATCATTTTCAGAGGGGGTTGGGTGAGGCCGTGCCTCGGCACGGTCTCTCTCGCGGTCTCTCTCTCGGTCACGGCGGCAGTCTCCTCTCCTCTCACGGTCTTCCCTGGCGGGCTTCGGTCTCTCTCTCTCCACCTCAGGCTCTGGTTCTGGCTTGACCGGGGCTCTGCTCAGACGCTCCGCCTCCTCCTCCATCTGGACCACACACACACGATGAAGCTAGGGCAGCTTGACACACTGGAAACATGGTGAGAAACCTCCCCCCTACCCAACACATACACTACCCCCAGACACCCACCCTGCGTAGCTCAGCGTCAGGGTCAGGGTGCCCCTCGGCCAGCAGCCTCTGCCTGATCTCCTCCAGCTCCTCCTTCTCTCTCTTTCTGTCCCGCTCGTCCATCTCCATCTCCTTCTCCCGGTCCCGCAGGCGTTTCTGCAGTGCACTTCCTCTACAGGTCACACAAGGAGCCGCAGCCTTATCAGACTCCAACTTCACAGACCAGCCTAGTGGCTCCAACTAACTGGACAATTCCTCCTTTAAATAGCCTGCTTGCTGTAGGCCTTCACCTGTAGTATTTGAGGTCGTCTCTGTCGTCGTCGTAGTCCTCCAGGAACTCCTTCAGACGTTTGCCTTCTTTAGCCTGATGGGAGAGGTCAAGTACAAGCATGTCAGACAGCGGGGTTGGCCGCCGGCAGGACGGGCCACCAGCAGGACAGGGAGAGGGGCTGTGAGGACAGCAGCACACGCTCCTACCATCTCTCGCCTGCGCTCTTCTTCTCTCTCAGAGTCCTTGCAATAGTCCCTGGCCTTCTTCCTCTCTCTGATCTCCCAGTTCTTCAGGCGCTTGGGGAATCAAAAGCACGGGGACAGGATATTAGCCACACTGTCAAGGAGCAAGGTCATTTCCACCACTGATCCAAACCAGCCAAAACAAAGCTACAGTTCATTCATCCATAGAATTCTTGAATTGGTGTCTGTCCACCAATGTATCTGTGTACAGTGCTGGCAACAGTACAAGTATTTGCTTGGAGAATTTATCCCAAGACAATACTATATTACATAATCCGACTCTTTGGTTCATGACTCCCAGGTACGTTATATGCCTTTTCTTTACTAAAGTCTGTTTTATAACTAGTTAAAATCACAAAACTACACCTGGTTTATATCCAAATCCAGATGTTTGTTTTTTGTATTTTTACTTAACAGCTGCAGATAATGGCATCTCTGAAAACACCTAATTAGCCCTACACACTGTAGGATGCATTTCTTTAAATGAAACATTTGTAATGAGTCAACTTTGTTATGTCTTTTGGCAATTCAAAGCCAACTGCCAAAGATGACACAACATGAAGACATTCTTTGCTTCTGCCCTGTTAGAAACATAGCAGTAACCTCTCCATTTGGAGGTCAGTTTGCTCTCCAAACATACCTCTTGGTAGGCTGCCTCCTTGTCTCGGAGTCTTCTCTCCAGTCTCCTGCGCTCGTACACCTCTTCCTCATCCTCCTCCCGTTCCCTCTTCTTCTCCTTGTCTCGGCTCTTCTCTCTGTGGGCCAACACAGCGTCAGTCCCCTGGTCCTGCTCCCCCTCTGGGCTCAGTCTAATACTGCTTACCTGGACCTGCTGCGGTCTGCGCCCCTCTCAGGACTCCTCTCCCACTCCCTCTCCCTGGGCCGCTCCTTCGGCCGGCGCTCCCGGTCCCGGTCTGCGTCCCGCTCCCTCTCACGTTCCTTCTCGCGCTCCTTCTCGCGCTCGCGATCCCTGCGCTCGCGCTCCCGCTCTCGCTCCTTTTCCCTCTCCCTCCGCTCCCGCTCAAACTCCTGCCGCTCCTTCTCTTTCTTGTCCTTCTCCTCCTCCAGTTTCTGCAGAGAGAACACAGGCCGTTCAGAAGCTGCTCCCAGAGCGGCCGTGCTCCACTCAGGAGCACACAGTAGAAGTAGTTTTAAGCTCTGCAGGAACAAACACTAGCACATCTATACTAAAGTGCAGAGCTGGATAGTGGATAGGTTACCTGCTGGCTAAAAATAACAATACAAGACCAAAACAAGGTGACGCTATGTAGAATGTCACAGGTAGCTTGATCGATCACAGATCGATGGCCATGAGGTGGAGCACTTGATTTGCATGATTCTAAAGCATCAAGCTGGGGAATTGGAAGGCCCAGTTAGAGATACACTGGAAACCACTAAGTCATTGTCACAGACATCCGACGGGCATGTCAAACATCCGGCACTCAAAAGCAGAAAAAAAGCCATCGGATTAGACCCCTTTTTTCCTCCAAAAGTGTCCTTTTACAAGTCAGAGAGAAACAAAGGTCCATCCTTGGTGAGAGCTAGTAGGATGTGACTTACAGGTTTTGGAGCTAGGGGTTCAGTCGCTGCCCCTACAGCCCTACAAAGTTAGCCTGGGAGGAAGAGCTGGTCAAATGCTTCACAGGGGAAATGTTACGGACGTCCGGTTCGCTCAAGCAGTCAAAACACAATCCTGTCCTTTACCA
This sequence comes from Plecoglossus altivelis, assembly GCA_036571765.1. NCBI lineage: Eukaryota > Metazoa > Chordata > Actinopteri > Osmeriformes > Plecoglossidae > Plecoglossus > Plecoglossus altivelis. The sequence continues at coordinate 15,916,656 of BROE01000004.1, read as the reverse complement.
CCTTGATTCAACATCCCAAAATCTGACAAGTTGGGAAACATTAAATGGCTTTTTCTTTTTCTGTATTTCTTTACAGTTAAAGGATTAATTTGAGAAGCTTTCTTACCCCTGCAGAGGTCTTCAGTGATCCATGTCGTCATCAAATGACTGTCTCCTGACACTATACCCTACGGCTCTTCTTGCACAATTTAGTTACGTTTACATGACAGCCGGGTCATCTAGCACAGAATGCGGCGAGGCTCATTTTCGCCTTTTTGTGAGGAAGAAACAAGTCTAGGAGCACACGGAGGCCAGGGCCTTTATGCTGTGTTGTTGCTAGGGGCCTTACTGCAGTGGTGTTGCTAGGGGCCTTACTGCTGTGGTGTTGCTAGGGGCCTTACTGCTGTGGTGTTGCTAGGGGCCATACTGCTGTGGTGTTGCTAGGGGCCATACTGCTGTGGTGTTGCTAGGGGCCTTACTGCTGTGGTGTTGCTAGGGGCCTAAAGTCTGTGTGCCGAAGAGCCATAGGTTTAGTGTCACTGTCTCAATCAGCTATCAACAACACAAGGAGGGCTTGCAGGGATTCAACAGAAAGGGGGGAGGGATATGAACATCTGCTTTCTCTTGGTCCTGAGCTGGATCAATGTGGCTGAGTTGAGTATATGTAAATCAGTCTAAACTTACCCTTCTGTGATCTCCACTGATTAAAGCACTGAACTAACATGGTGTTTACAAATAAGCTGGTTATTTTTACATTGAAATATTTTAATGTTCTTCTTTTTTATCCCTTGTATAAACAACACATGCTGAGCATGGCCAAGACTGAGGGGCGATGAGAAAATGAAAAATGAAGGGAAAACATTCAGGGCTGAAGAAACTCAACAAGACTGGAAGCGAGAGGCAAGCAGCAGGGAAGACAGCAACACTTCAAGGCTGACAGAACAAGCACATCTGGGGGAGGAACTTACCTAGTTAGTCTTCAGGTCACTGGTGTCTGCTGTGAAAAGGCACCCCCCCCTTGCTGATACAACATCCAGTGAGCTATCGTCCAAAACCCTGCTGCGGTTATTCACTGACTCAGTGCTTAGACACACACGCACGTACGAGTAAATATCAACATTGTTTACGAAGGACTTGCACAAGTTCACTAGGCTCTCAGGTTTCCACATAATCAGTCCCCACTTTCAGTACCTATAGGGAAACGTTGGCTGGTGTTGGCTGGGTGCAGATACCAGGTGCTATGCTCCAAGCCCCTGCAGGCCTGCAGGCCTGCTTGCCTGCACTGTTGCCCTTGTGCAAGTCCTCCAGAAGGGGGTGCCCAGTTTATGTACAAAGTAAATAGAAGCTCATACTTACATCCTATCCTCGCAACTTTTTTTCCAAAGTTCTGAGATTCATCTTGCTTTAGTCACCATATGACCTCTATCATAATGGTTGGGTTTAATGAATAGATTAGGTTTGAGGTCACTGTACATCGTCTCCATGCATTTGTGTGTGTGGCGAATGAGTCCTGGATCTATATGGTCGCATCTAGATTTAGGTCTTTTATCGACCTGAAATTCAACTATAATATTTATCGCACAAGTCAAATTAAGGTTGGAAAAGGTGACATTGTTGTAATTTCAATTATTTGTTGTTTTGGAACAGTTCTTGAAATTATGGCGTACAGATCATGATATTGCCCAATTAAATGTTCTGAGCCCTCCATTAAGTCCAATTTGGAGTAGAGTATGTATCTTCATGGATAGTGGAACAGAAATATCTAATGTTAAAGTCCATTACCACTAAATGTATAAGCTGACATAAGTGAACTACATATGTGCAGCTTCTCTCCAAAACCTGCAATGTGAGCTTGAGAGATTAATTATATACTGTACCTTGTGTGTGTCACGGAATTTACTGATCTCTCTGGAAATCAGGTCTCTCTTGTCTTCCTCCATGTCAATTGCATTGATATCCTCCTAGAAAATAAAAAAAGGTATTTAGGATATCAAACTGTGCCAAATACAACATGGTCACTACATGAAGCCACAACCTTTATACAAAGAGAGAAGAAAATGTCTGAGGTAGGTTTTCGATTACCTCTCCTTTTTTCTCTTTCTTTTTCTTGCGCCGGTGGGAGTCATCGTCCAGCGCAGCAGCACTAAGCTCACTGGCAAACTCGTGAATCAGCCCTTCGATGGCACCTCGGACCAGCTGGTCCCGCTTCTTACTGTCTTCATCCAGCTCCTCCTCTTCCTCATCGCCTGCATCTTCCACCTTCTCCTTTGTTCCCCCACAAAGTACGAGAAAACAATCATCAGCTTTCTACGCTTCTCTGTCAATCTAAGGGTCTTGTACGTGAGAACAAATCCGCTGGCAGATTTTCAAGGATACATTTAGTAGAGGATGATTAAGTTTGACACTTAGAGTTTAGATTATATCTGTGCTTCAGGGCCCACCCCATTGGAGCTCTTCTTCTTGGCCTTCCACTCGTCCAGCTGAGCCTTGGTCTTGGCATCCACCTTTACCAGCAGTTTCTTTTCCCCGATCTGGAGCTCGTGAAGCAGCCGCAGCGCTCGCAGGGTGGACTCTGGCTCCTTGTACTCGCAGAAACCAAAAGCTTTAAGCAGAGAGAAAAAAGGCAAAATCTATCAGTTCGGCAAACTATTGGTTTATCTCTGCAGCTTAAAAAATACAATGAACTTGTTGGTTTGTTTGTATCTTTACCTTGAAGTTTTCCTGACGCTCCTTGGACTCTCTTCCAGCTGAGAACCAGGCCACATTTCTAGGAAGGTTAAGGTAGTTTAAGTGGACTGGTTGGAGAAGATAAAGAAGACCTAATGCTTCGCCCATGTCTCTCATTCTTACCGCCAGAAGCTGTCTGATCAGCATATCTGAGGCCTTCTCCGATATGTTCCCCACAAACACGGTAGTGGTGGGGCCGTTGCTCTCGCCACTCTCCTTAGCTCGCACTGGGGGGGGCTCCTTCCTGGGTACAGGTGGCTTACTAACCACCGACACAGAGGTTGGCACCAGGACGGTGGGCGCAGGAGTCATGAGGCCCATGTGCACTGGGATCATAGGGGCTCCTTGACAAAGGTAAAGAGAGGAAAGCGTTTCACAGACAGGTGGTGCTGATCGGATCAATTTTCTTGTCAATGTGGAAGCTGTGAAACAATGACTTGAGACTGATTTCTCACCGGAAGGGTAACCAAACTGTGGGGGAGGAATTCCAGGTGGTAGTAGGGGTCGATTCAGGTGAGGAGGAAACGACATCTTGACAGTATAAACCACCTAGGGGAGGCATGAGATTCGAGCAGCCTTGTGATTAATGTACATATTTGCTAACGTAAATAGTGTGCACATTGTCTACGTACTTAATACACCTATGGGCAAAAATTATCCAGTCAGCTGACGATACGTTTGCTGACCACCTTGACATCCTGCGGCCCGACATGAACAACGGTAGCTAGCTATCTATAAAATACATGTTCAAATATGTTAAATAAACCTATGTTTAGTAATCCATTGTTAATTGAATGTCTAACTAAAGCTAGCTACTTATCAGATATACACTGATTTTAGTGGCAATATGTATTCTAGACATAATCCATGGAATGTTACAGTCCTAGCTAACCTTTGCTAACGCGGCTAAAATAAAAACCAGTGGCTAAAGTTAACTAGCATATTCTGTCTTGTAGCGTCAGCCGGCAATATTTAAGACAGTTAGGCTAACGTTAAGTGCTAATTCAGCGAGAATTGCGCGACTTCACACTCGCTAGAAGTGCATATACCGTCGATAGCTAGCTAAATAAACTCGCAACAAAGTTACTTACCCGGCCAAATAGTCAGCTAAGTCCCGTTTTCAGGTATCTTTTAGTTGGAAGCTACTATAGTAGCTAACTCAGCAAGCTAACATTAGGGATACGCGTTAGTTGATGGTTTCCTCGAATCCTTTACTTAAGCTAGCTACAAGCTAGCATTAGCTGGTTATGAACGTCAGACAAGACTCGCATTGCATCATGGTCCCGCTACTGTAATCATGTAGCAAAACGTCTGTTCTGAGTGCAGCGTGATTCTATTTTAATGTACACACATGTATCTCTCGTAATTATGCCGCCAAGTAATCTATCTTGTCCATCGATCTATTTTTGAAAGGTCAAGCACATTTGTGTTACTTCTAGCCCCATTAGTTTTACAAAACATTTTGCAAAATGCGTAGAATCGGAACGGACTGTTTTTTCACAGTTGATTTAGCTTATTGTTAGTTGACTACTACTAGTTAGTTACGCTGTGACTGCACTGCCAACCCTGTAACTATACAACTACAAGCGCATGGAAACTTTCATTAATTATACAGGATCATTCATCAGACTTAACAGGTGGCCAATACTGTACACAAAATCTGATGTAAAACTGATAGTTGGGGAGCATGTTGAGACATTCGTACGAATTTAGAAAAGAACACCGTAAACAATAAGCATTAACCGCATTAAATGAAAGTCATATTCTACATTTGATCATTGTTAAAGCATATATCTAGGCCAACCATTAAGACATTCGTGAAAATATAAAAGACATATGTCGACTAATGCAAAATAAGCATTACATGCATTCAATGAAACTCTGACATTCTGCATGTGTCTGATCTATTGTCGAAGCCAGACATCACTGAATTCAACTCGTTACACTTTATTGTCTGAAGGGTACCCGTTTACCATAGTATTTAAAGCGACTCCTGCACCTAAATGACAGCTGTAGCGCGACTGCATTTGACATTCACATGACGTCACTTTTTAGGCGGGTTTTTCATGGAAAGTGCTGGAAGAAACAAATCGCGACGGCTTCGCTGGGAAGTATTCTTCCGAGACATTAAAAAGATCCATTTATGATCCCTGTTTAAATACGAATAACAAACAATAATCGCCCAGCGAGATTTATCAAGACTCCTATTAGTGTTATTAAATTAAATAATTGATATTTACTTCACTTCTCGTGGATTCATTCTGAAAGATGTCGTAATAAAGGATATGATATTGAAATTAATTGATACCAATTGGTTGGAACGGTCGCATGCCTTTGCTATCAATGCGAAGTCAGTATAATTTACCTATGGATATTCCTCAAATTTGTCATGTCAGAAGAATTCCCCATCTAATCAGCCATCCTTTACAGTCCTGTTAAATGGGACTGGTGGTGTTCTAAAATGTTACTTCCATCTACTAAGCTTTTGCAAGACACAAACGTTCTTTATAACATTGTTTATAGCACTGTAAAATGTAGTTCAGCAGCGTAAATATGATTAGAACATCCCATTCTAAAACGACTTTTCCAATGTATCTTATGGTCGGATTCGAATATATTACTTTGACCCTTTCCCTTGCATAATTGTAAATAATAGTGTACTACTATGGTAACGTAAGATTTATATTATATGCCGAATTTATCAAATGCGATGGAAAGCATACAGCTGGATTAATACAATTTATCTGGTTATGAGATGTACCTCTAACTGTCTCAAGGTGAGGAGCCAAGGTGCAGGTCCATGTTGCTGGACCCGACCATCATCGGGAAGTCCGCTTGGCGGATGGATACACCTGCATATTCAAACAGGGAGGGTATAAAGATATCGGTCTTTTAAAAGGAAATCCCTTTCTATTTTCCTGCGTCAGAGAGCTGTGGGGACTACGGTTATTGGCAGCATTTTATTCAAGATAAATCAACGGAACAAAGAAGGTATGTCCTATAGACTTCGGACCAATCCCAAACAAAACAGTAGTGCACGAAAAATTTTAAATATTTTTATGAATTCGCATTTTCTATCAACAACAACACCACTGCCTTGAATCACTTCTTCGCTCGTTTTTTTTATTGAACAAAAAGGTCACACCATACTGTAAATTTGATAGCTCCGTGTTGTAGTTCTTAGTTGTCAGATTGGATCAGTGTTTTTATAGATAAGAGGTTACTTCATTTTTATTTTATTTGTGTAACCTACCATAAGTGGTCGATCATGCGGCAATATGTAGCTAGAGCCAGCTAGGCTAACTACACCAACCTAGGCTATAGCACCGCATCAATAATAGTCAGATTAAACCTGTCGGCCAACAAAAATGTTTCACTTTGCGAACATATGGCTATTATTAAGAGGTGTGATATAACGTTTGCCAAGTGTGTCACACATTACACAAACGTTTTCCACTACTGCACTGGCCGTGATGGTGGACATTGTGTCTAGCTAGCGAATGACACTGCTAGACGGTTGAGGTAGCTCGCAAGCGAGGGCCTCGTGAGTCCATATTTTGCCATCAGCAGATTGTCGGAGGAGACTGCGGTGTCTTATGTAGTCAATGACTTCAACAGATTGCTGTTAACCAAGTTTACAGGAGGCTCAAATTGTGGTAAATGCATTGATCCTGTCAAACTATTTGATCGTAACTGCTGCCTACACACGTGCTAGCAGCGCCAGCCATTGTCTGCATCATGGTGTCGCCATGTTGTTCGACCATTCCGTATTACATTTCCTGTAGTTAAAGGTTAACCATCTTCGAGGAATCAAATGGTGAGAAAGGCATTGATGTCGTCAATAAAATGTAGATTTACCAAAAGGAGAATGTACATTGTGCAGTTTAAAACTAGTCTTATTCTTTTTATTTTATCAGATGCCTGAAGAAATGCGCCAAGAGGAGGAGGCTGAGACCTTTGCCTTCCAGGCAGAGATTGCTCAGCTTATGTCCCTGATTATCAACACCTTCTATTCTAACAAGGAGATTTTCCTCAGGGAGTTGATTTCTAATGCCTCTGATGTAAGTGGGACTAAATGTTTAGTTGGATACCTACGTGTCCTATTGAGGCACACACTGACCTTTTGGATTGTTTCATATCTAGGCTTTGGACAAAATCCGCTATGAAAGTCTGACTGACCCTTCTAAGCTGGACAGTGGCAAGGATTTAAAGATTGAAATCATTCCAAATGTGGCTGAACGCACCCTGACTCTCATCGACACTGGAATTGGCATGACCAAAGCTGACTTGATCAACAACCTTGGTACTATTGCCAAGTCTGGCACAAAGGCTTTCATGGAAGCCCTGCAGGTATATTGCTTAAAGACAGATTTTTAGGCCACTAAAGCAGCTCATTAAGGCATGTAATTAAGTCTGACCTGTGACCACCTCTTGTGTGGGCAGGCTGGAGCAGACATCTCCATGATTGGGCAGTTTGGAGTGGGATTCTACTCTGCCTACCTGGTGGCTGAGAGGGTGACCGTCATCACCAAACACAACGATGATGAGCAGTATGCCTGGGAGTCCTCTGCTGGAGGCTCCTTCACAGTCAAGGTTGACAGTGGTACGTTCACTTGGACAGATGCTAGGTTGGGTTAGTGGATGCACAGGGTCTCCAATAATGCTGTTTTTTTTCGCAGGGGAACCAATTGGTCGAGGAACCAAGGTCATTCTGCACCTCAAGGATGACCAGACAGAGTACGTAGAGGAGAAGAGGGTCAAGGAGGTGGTGAAAAAGCACTCTCAGTTCATTGGGTACCCAATCACCCTCTTTGTAAGTGTTGCTGCAGCGCCGTTATTATTAAGGTTGTAACTTGTTGCGTGTTTAACATTGTCCATAAACTTGACTGCTACTTTTTGTTTTGTTTTTTTTGTCCTCAGGTTGAGAAGGAGAGGGATAAGGAAATCAGTGATGACGAGGCTGAGGAAGAGAAGGAGGAGAAGGCTGAGAAGGAGGAAAAGGAAGAGGCAGAGGACAAGCCCAAGATCGAGGATGTAGGCTCAGATGACGAGGAAGACTCCAAGGACAAGAAGAAGAAAAAGAAGATCAAGGAGAAGTACATTGACCAGGAGGAGCTGAACAAGACCAAACCCATCTGGACCAGGAACCCTGATGACATCACCACTGAGGAATATGGAGAGTTCTACAAAAGCCTGACCAATGACTGGGAGGACCACCTGGCCGTCAAAGTAAGCTCAGGGGGAGATTAGGTTGATGCTAGACCATGCTCTGATGCTTCCAGTCCAAAATGGAATCTGGCCGTAATAGAATGTAACGGTTGAGTTAAATTGGGTGCTCTGTTGGACCAGTCACTAATTCTCTCTCAGCAAGCACATACTGTGCAGTTGGATGATTAGCGAGCATTTTGTAAAGACATTTTTAAAGGGTTCAAGTCATGACTTTGCATTCATAATGCTCATGTATTGAGGTGCACAGTCACAATTTCGGGAGGAGCCAAAATGGTTGTACTTTCAAACCCTGAACCCAGCACACGTATGGAGGTCTTCATGGTTTTCAGATCTCATTCTCCCCCTGCAGCACTTCTCAGTGGAGGGCCAGCTGGAGTTCCGGGCTCTCCTCTTCATCCCGCGACGTGCTCCCTTTGACCTATTTGAGAACAAGAAGAAGAAGAACAACATCAAGCTGTACGTCAGGAGGGTCTTCATCATGGACAGTTGTGAGGAGCTCATCCCTGAGTATCTGAGTAAGTCTGCCTTGCCCTCTACTCCTCTGGCCCTGTCCCAAGGTCAAGTTGCTTGTGTCCTGAACAGTCTTGTGTCTGTCCAGATTTTGTGCGTGGCGTTGTGGACTCGGAAGATCTGCCCCTCAACATCTCCAGAGAGATGCTCCAGCAGAGCAAGATCCTCAAGGTCATCCGCAAGAACATCGTCAAGAAGTGTCTGGAGTTGTTTGCTGAGCTGGCTGAGGACAAGGAGAACTACAAGAAGTTCTACGATGGCTTCTCAAAGAACCTGAAGGTAACCAGTTGGTTAACAGTTGAGAACCATGATTAAAACAAAATGAATCAATTTGCCTTAAGTGATTAATTTTAAATTGTCCTCTTTTACGACTGCTGTCCTGGTGCTCTTCAGTGCCTCATCCTGGACTGAACTGAAGTGTCTTCAGTTGGTAGACGTTTCTGTCCTGCATAGTGCTTCATAGAAAAGTGCTGTTCTAAAATTAATTATAGCCAGAATCCCAGTGTGGTTTAACTTTAGCATCCTTGCTACCAAAATGTGAACTATCTAGTACCAGTACTAAGAAATGGAATCAAGATCCCTTTATCAGGAAACGTGTACTAGCTTCTGAGAAATGATCGGACCTGGGACAAATGAGTGACTGTTGCTGGGTGTATCTGCAGCTGGGCATCCATGAGGACTCTCAGAACCGCAAGAAGCTATCGGAGCTGCTGCGCTACCACAGCTCCCAGTCTGGGGATGAGATGACCTCCCTCACAGAGTACCTCACCCGCATGAAGGACAACCAGAAGTCCATCTACTACATCACTGGTGGGTGACTGCATCTCATAGTTGCAACATCTCATGGACTTGAAGGGCTACTTTCAGGCTGTCATTTTCATTAACTGAGTGTCAAAATTCCTTGTGCCATTTCTAAAAAAATAAAAATGTCCTCTCCCTTGAAGGTGAAAGCAAAGACCAGGTGGCCAACTCTGCCTTTGTGGAGCGCGTGCGCAAGCGGGGCTTTGAGGTCCTGTACATGACTGAGCCCATTGATGAGTACTGCGTTCAGCAGCTGAAGGAGTTTGATGGCAAGACACTGGTGTCAGTCACCAAAGAGGGCCTGGAGCTGCCTGAGGACGAGGAGGAGAAGAAGAAGATGGAGGAGGACAAGACCAAGTTTGAGAACCTCTGCAAGCTCATGAAGGAGATCCTTGATAAGAAAGTGGAGAAGGTAACTGATCCTTCTATCTGATCTAGCTGCCATGTCTCCTCCTGTTCTCCCATCAGGCGTTGTTAAGCTTAGTCAGTCCTGTAGCAGTTGACTCTGCAATTCTTTTTTGTGGTTGTGAACAGGTGCCCCAGTTCCTCCTAAACAGAGGGTGAGTCCCTCCCTGTAGCCTGAGGTGATGTCAACAGGTTTACTGCTGTGCGTTAGGGTGTTCTAGCTCAGTGAATGCGTTAGTCTTGTTTCGCAGCAACCGATGCTCCAAAGAAACTAAAAGCAGTGAACATGGTGTTTTGTGATGGCATCGTAACATTGGTTTTATTTCACTCTTGTTTTGTTTTTTTGGATGGTGTGAAATCTAACAAATTTGCAGCATGTGGTTTGACTTGGTATTGACTGCATGGCTTGTGACTGATGGTTTCTGATGGGGGGGCCCCCAGGTGACTGTGTCCAACAGGCTGGTGTCGTCCCCCTGCTGCATCGTCACCAGCACCTACGGCTGGACGGCCAACATGGAGAGGATCATGAAGGCCCAGGCTCTCAGGGACAACTCTACCATGGGCTACATGATGGCTAAGAAGCACCTGGAAATCAACCCAGACCACCCCATTGTGGAAACCCTGCGTCAGAAGGCCGACCTGGACAAGAATGACAAAGCGGTGAAGGACTTGGTCATTCTGCTGTTTGAGACGGCCCTGCTCTCCTCCGGCTTCTCCCTGGACGACCCCCAGACGCACTCCAACCGCATCTACAGGATGATCAAGCTTGGCCTGGGTAAGGCAGAACCAGAACGTTCTAGACACTTCTCATTAGACCCCATCTGTGAACATCACATGTGAATTTGACTGGGTCTCATGTGTTTTAAGGGATTGATGATGATGAGCTTCCCAGTGAGGAGCCAACGTCTATTCCTGCCCCTGATGAGATCCCACCACTAGAGGGTGACGACGATGCTTCACGCATGGAGGAAGTGGACTAACTCACCTCTGCTCTACCCCCTTAAAGCCTCACTTTTTTCCAATCGAACATCTGTTTTATTTACCCTTTTAAGGGAGAAATCTGGTCAATGTCCTCATGGTAAAAATAAGTAACTCATGTTGTCCAGTGGACCAGTGTTGCTCATTCAGAGCTTTAATCTGCGATCATTTAGAATGCGGTTCAATTTTGTTGTACAAGCTGTATGTAATGGTAAAGGGTGGGAACACATTTGAGAAGCAGTACCCTGTTGCACTGAGTTAAATGTTGGACTGGTAGTTGTGTGGACATGGAGAATTGGAACATTCCATTAGCTTGGAGGGGTCTGTTGCAACATGCACGATGCATGGAGAGTGACTGCAAGTTCCCTTCACCTGAATCCAGATGTCTGTATTCAGTCTTTCGTTTGCAAAAATTAAAAGATGTACCTCCAACATTATTGCTTGCTGTGTTGATTCAAATGTTAGGCTGAGCAGCCTAAGCAAGGATGCCCCCTCTTTCAGAATACATCAGATGACAGGTCTGTTGTCCACCTGTTACATATCATGCATTTTGGACTAAGTGAGAAGTCAGTTTATGGTGTTGGAGTCATACTATCTGCATATGCAAAGTGATATGCTTTCTTTTTCTTTTAAGTCACATGATTAGTAATAAGGTATAAAGGGATGTGTGGGTGCCCACTAGAGTCGGGTTGAATCAGCACAGCCACAGGGCTTCTTTCCATGTCATTCACATACTGGAGGTCCAAGTTTCATTGAACCCACCATCTTAGACTTACAATTCAAATATCAGCCAAGCATCACGTTCTTAAAATCTTAAACTAGTTGCCTTTTGGGGGGTATTCCTGTGAGTTGTAGTCTTTACATGTATCCAGTGACACAGGATGATTTGAATCCGAGAGCAAATGCTCTACTATACCAACAAAGTGCCTGTAGTGTTCAGACATGATTCCAAACTAGTCAACGTTTTCAACCAACCTTATTATCCAAAACGGGTTATGCAAACACATGCTCCATTCAAGGCTGAGAAACATCTGAGAGAGGAAAAAAATGCTGGGGGGGGTGGAATTAAGTGTAGCGGTAGTAAAACAGAACACAGGTTACGAAAAAATGGTTTGCACCCCTGCAAAGATCACACTGAGTATTCTGTACCAGCTGAACCTTCTATTGTGGTCATAATATCAATAGCGAGTTCTTTTCCATGACATTTATGTTCCTAAGAATGAGTGTGATAAAGTTACATAGAGGCATCTGAACTGTGGTTTGGTTGCACAACCACTGTCACATACTCAATAGTCAGTTTACACATGCTGACAACCTCGTTACTACAGACAGGAAATTGGCCACGCAAAGGAGGGTGGGAAGGAAAATTCTTACATTCTTACAAGAGAAAATAGCAAACAAGCTGTGATCCAGCCCACCTAGTTATGACCTTTCTTGTGAATATAGGACCTCATCGCAAACATCACACCCATTACATCCGTAGTCTGTTAAGCCGACATCCTCCCAGTCAGAGTGAAAGCTCTATGTGACTCGTCCCCCTCCCCTTGCTCAGACTGCTCTACTCTACGCTCCCTCCTTTCTAACTAACAAGAGGAGTTGGCGTCACTTGAAGCCAGACTGAGGTGGGAGAGGTGAGGGCAAGGTCCACAGAAGAGTGAGAAATATTTAGGATCTGTGTTTGGGGTACAACACAATCTAGGGGCACAACAGAGCTGTAGGGGCATGATGTTGCTAATGGAAGAGTCACCATACGTATCGGTGTATAAAAGCCATAAATGATTATGAGTAGATTCATAAATAGAGAGCTATGCTCTAGGACTAGGGAATATTCTTCAGGGAATTACAAAATCTGAAAACATTTCATAGGGTTGAATTGCCATGCCACCAATGAACTATTCTCAGAACAACCTTTGAAGGTCAATACTGCTTGATGGAAAATGAATCATTAGGAAAGTGCTGATTAGAAAGACATTTAGTGTCATATAAAATAACAAAACAAATCTACAGTTCAATGTACACCTTTACTTGATTTCTTTTATGAATACAGTGTACAAGAAGAAATATGACAAATTATGAATATATATTTATATATAAAACAAAACTAATGACAAAAATGAATGCATCAATAACATAGCATTTCCCTTTATGCTTTCAGAAGTCCATTATGTGAAGTATTTGCCTCCAATCTTGAGGGCAACATCTCCACCTCAACCTCCTCACACAAGGCCATCACGGACTAACAAGTAACGCAAGAACACAAGAGAGAGGAAAAAAACTGTTGACATGTTAGTTTTAAGTTAAGTAAAAGATCTTCAGACATTTCCCTGGCAATGTGCCGGTATATGTACAAAACCTACATTGACACGATCATTTTCACCATCAGTTTCCTCTTGTAACACTGCAATACAGCTGTTAAAACTATAATATTTGCTTAGGGTGGATGGAGTTGGTCACTCAGCCAAACAAACAAAGCTATAATGCTATTGCATACAGGTTGTCTACTGTGTACATTTCACATTTTGTTGTGTAAAGAATTCATTCATTTCAGTCTAGCAATGACAGGAATATTCATGAACAAAACATCAATTTCAAATGGTTCTCTGACAGAAAGCTATAATTGGGTTTGCAAGGAAAACCATTCCCCTGTGGACTGAATACATCTGCGATGTTCTTCTGACATGTCTAGAGCCAAACAGCCATCAGACTCCACGTGAACTAGACATTGTCTGATTTGACCGAGTCATGAAACATTCAACTAGCCCGCTCCTTTACAAGAAATTTTGTTCAGCAGTATTGCATTATCACAGAGTGGTACCATTACAGAACACAACACAATCATGCCATGTCCAAAAAGCATTTCTGTGGTCTGAGTACCAACATGTGTGTGCGTGTATGTATACATATGTGTATGTATGCATGTATGAGTGTGTGTGTGTGTGTGAATACATACATACATACGCACGCACACACGCACGCTTCAAATATGGGGCAAAAACCTTTGCCCCCCCCCTCCCCCTCCCTAAAAGTACGTCCCAGTCTGCCTCTTAAGCCACATGTGGTGGTGTGCTGATGGAGTATCAACAGTGTGGGAGGGGTGGGGGGGGCGGGCAGGCGGGCTCTCTTCAGACTGCCTAGAGTGCGTATCAAGCCAAACACCTTTAAATAGGAAAATTCCCTGTCAGCACCCCCCAACCATATAAAGTAGATCCATGTCACAAATACTTAAGAGGTCAAACAGAGACGCCAACAGAAAAGTGCCACCAAGAACGTGGCCTCAGTTCCCTGCTGACCTGCTGCACGGCTACACCTTCTGGAGTGGCTGGGCCACCCTGCGGCTCGTCTTGACGCGGCTGCGAGCGTACACGCGTAGGAAGAGTGCCAGGAACACCACAGCCACGCCGAAGCTGCCGACCACGGTGACAGCGTGGCCATACAGGAAGCAGGAGAGCAGGATGGCGATGGCCTGCCGCAGTGTCATGATGATGGTGAAGACGGCAGCGCCAAACTGGGCGATGGTGTAGAAGATGAAGAGCTGTCCACAGGCTGAGCACACAGACAGCAGCACCGCGTGGAAGGCAAACTCCGAGTGGCGTGTCATAAATGCCAGCGAGTCGAAGAAGGCTCCCTGCTCCAGCAGAGATCCCACCGTGAACAAGCAGGAGAACAAGTTCACCCCAAACATCATCTGAACCGATGACATCTTGTACTTAAACAGGTTGTCCTGCCAATTGGAGGTAAAACTGTCGAAAACAATGTAGCCGGCCAGAATGACCACCCCACTGAAAGTGGTGACTGTGGAGGGGTGCTTGCTGGCTGTGCTGGACAGCAGAAACATACTGACGCCCATAGAGATGAGGGCTGCAGTCAGGTACTCCCAGTACTCGTAACTCTTGCGGGAAACTATCTTGCCCATAAGCATGACTGGAATGACCTTGGAGGCCTTAGCCAGTACCTGGGTGGGGAAGCTAATGTATTTGAGAGCCTCGTACTGACACCAGCTGCTCAGGACGTTGGACAGCGATGCGAACAAGTACTTGTACATGGGGGCGCCATGGCGAGGCTGTTTGAGCAGGACACACCAGAGGCCAGACACGGTCAGGGCCAGGATACGGTTCATGAACACCAAGAACTGGGAGTCCTTGAAGCGCTCACCTTGGTCCTCTGGTGTGGCGGCCCCATACGAGCGCGTCATCACGCGCTCCTGAAGCACACCCCACGTCAGGTAAGACGCCTGGAGAGGGAAACAACAGTCATCACTTCCTTACATTATTCCTTTAAGTAATAATCCATAATCACAAACAAATCACTGATGGGAGTGCCTTCTCATGAATCAGTGAGCTGAATTGAATAACAACAAAAAAATCAACCCATCCAGATTAGTAGAATGGGAGATGTCTAAGATAAAACACCCAAATCAAGGTTGATGAGTTAAGTAGTGAGTGAATATAAATTCATAGGGTTTTAACAAAAAGAAGACTCAAGGGTTTGGTGTTTAGTTCCACTTTAAGCCTTGCAGAGACATAGGAAGTTGCAGGTGGATAATAATCCAAGTGCAAATATCACCCTCCTCCGCCACACCCTCTACACCTCTGCTGCTGAAATTCTCATCCACGCCTTCTCATCCTCCAGACTCGACTACTGCAATAACCTCCTCCATGGACTCCCCACCACTGATCTACAAAAACTCCAGTATGTTCAGAACTCCACTGCCGACCTCCTCACCCAGACCCGCTCTCGAGGCCACATCACCCCTGTCCTCAAACAGCTCCACTGGCTTTGTATGTGATGAGGAGGAGTTTGTAGTTCTTTTTGAAAAGCGCAATATAAAACGTGCGTGCGTGCGTACTGTACTGTACGCATGTACGTACACATGTACGATTATTATTATTCTCTGCTCTGAAACCCCACCTGTAGTCCAGCTGCACAGAAGACCAGCTTGATGGCCTGTTTGGTAGAGGACCCTGGGTCTCCCTCTGTTCTGGGTGCTATGGACACATCATCCAACAAGCCTGCTTTGGATTCACTCCCAAACACACAGGCCTTTACAACAGGATAGCAGAGGCCATGACCTAACCGAAGGAGAGAACAAAGACACACACCAGCCTTTATCAGCACCTGAGTCAAGATGGATGACTTTCCATCACACTGAATAGCAGAGCGAAGCCCACACACCTGTTTCTACGTAGTTTATCCGCTTGAAGTAGCCAATGAGAAAGTAGCCAGGGATGATGATGGTGCAGTAACCAAGCACGTTGAGGGAGAAGCGGAAGAACCACACGTCCTTCCAGTCTTGGAGCAGCGATGCGTCTTCACCTGCAACCAGCGTCGACGACAGCAGCCACAGCAGCCCAGACCAAACTCTACAAACACACACACACAGCACATGTCACACACAGCACTACCTTCACACAGAGTACCACCCTCTCAAACACACACAGAACCACACACGGAACCACACACAGAATCACACGCACATTAATTTGATAAAGTGCTTGTAAAATGGCCTGTTCTATAAATTAGGTTAATAGGTTACACTTTCTGGATTGTTATTAAATAGGAAATAATTTGTAAAACTCAGTTTCAATCGTCTGAGTGAAAATCGCTGGGGTATAATCCCTGCCCCCCCCCTTGAAAATCTCGATTTAAGAAGCAGCATGTGAAATACCTGCTCCAATTAGAAGCCACAAAGAACCTTTCTCCGACAGACCTTAAAACGGTCACATAGCGAATAATCCAACCCATCCACTGAAAACCGAAGAGAATGTGAGATTCTGATCGTCGTTGGACAAATTGTACTGCGCATTCACTATAAAAGCCTGCCTGCCTGCCTTTCACAGAGGCTCTTTGTGTACATTTTTACCCCTGCTTGGAAAGCCAGGCCATCGACTCCGGACAGCCCACTGCAGAACGACCTGGACTATGAACAAGTCAGTCATTACTTTAAGGAATGCACTGCTCTATAATGCACTTTCACACCACAGAATGGGCATGTTTACTTATTCAGAGAGGTTTTTGTGCATCTTTGAGTGCTACGTTTACTAAAATAAAGAGAATAGCATCAACTTTAAAACACTATTTCAAACAAACACTTTCGCTCCGCAATTTGACAGATTAAGATCCAGGTAACAATATAATTGTCTTAGAATAGGATGTACCAAACATATTAGAAATAAAATCACCATCTAATAGAATAAGGGTGCAACATATATGAACACCTTTCCAACCTGTAGCCACGAGACATAACACCGCGGAACTCCAACCATCTAAGTAGTAGTTTTTGAGAGAGGGGATGTAGGCTACATTCTAGCCCATTCACATGGACGTGCTCTGAATTGCAGTAAGACAGCAAGCAGGTGCTAAATCAAGGCATTAGTCGTAATTGTGGCATGGAACTTTAAAGTAATGGGGTCAAGACTTCAGGATCAACACAATGTGTTCCTACCTCCAAGAAAAAGATGGCATTTTCCCACGACCAACTATTCTGGCCTGATACCTGGCGTTGCAAACACGCCCAAAAATTCAACTGCTTTCGCTCCTTTAAAGCATGTAGACACAAACGGACCTAAACCGGCAGAAGTCTTCTGAATTGAATGTGTCTGAATTTGGGTGTCGACCACTTCGTTTGTTCGCTAATACTGCACAACTATCAATTGCTGATGTGTTCAGTTCGGGAAAGTGTTCACTCGTTCTCAGTGGAAGACGGAAGTTACGTAAAAAGGGTACTTTTCCCTTGTGAGGTAGTGCTGCCTATAGGGCTGGATGAATAAATGCACGACACGTTACATTTAGTAAAACTACTGCACAGTGGCTTTGGATCCAGTGAAGCCAACAAAGAATACTTGAACTATGGGCACTGCATAGTGCAGGAAACTAAATTCGTGCGAGCATTTTTCCTGATGTATATGCACGATTGTGGATCTGTAATATACAGTGTATACATGTCTGAAGATGTGTGCTGGTGATTATAATGGGCTAATCAGTAAAATTGTCTTGGATCAACAAATAACATCAGGTGTGCGGCTTAATGCATATGCTAAAAATCAACAATAGCAGAGACCGTCCTAGCATATTCGTATGGCGGGAAACTAGTGCCAGGAGATGTTTGCGTACATACAAAAATTATGTATGTACTTGCAAAAAAAGATTGGTCTCGGTAGGAGGCGGGAACACAGCTACTTAACCATCTAAGTCAATCAAATACAGTAATTTTGTAGTTTAGTAATATACTCTTTATTTTAATAAACGTAGCATTCAAAGATACCCAAAACATCTCTGAGAGCGAAGCAAACAAAACCGGCAGCTAGTTGGGTGTGCCTGCCTTCCGCAAGCGCAACCTTGTTCTCTCTCATACAGAGGAAATGTGTTTAAGACTGTGGAAAGCTGTGGAAGCTCGACTTTCACACAAAAAAGTTTTATACATACAGTATATATGGTGGAATATTTACTATTGTGTCAACATAATTAAGTTCCAACACGTTCATCTCAAAGACCAGTTCATTCAGATTCAGCTTCATATAGCAGGTTGAATGACTAGATTCATTCATTCATTACCGTAGCATCACAGTGCATTTCCCCATTTGCGTCCATTATCCTGGCTACGGCCTCCTACATACTTCTGCTCAGTTTTCATTTTGCACCTGTACTAAGTCTGTGCTTTTGGCATATAGGTCATTTTGATCTGCTTAATGTTTGACAGCCAATCAACAGAAGGAGTGGTTGTGAACAATTATGATGACCTACTAAGTGGCTAGTTTGAGTCAGTTGTTGCAATACAGCCAGCAGTTTAATGTTCAGCAGTTTAAGCCAGTGCAAGAACAGTCTTTGCTGAGTTTTGCTGGTGGCCATAATGTTGTTGCCCTCCTCCACACGGGGTTCAGGAAAAGTTGGATTTTTCAGCTCGTTCCAATAGTGATGAAGGAGTTGGCTAGGGCGACCGCTAGTGATTGGTTATCGCAAATCCAGAGTGGCTTTGGGCAGATCCAATAGTCCAAAACATCAACAGAGAACCCACCTTTAAGGATGTTAAGGCTTGTCAATGGGGAGAGCCCAGGCTCTGTACAAACTAAATGTACCAGAGTCCGATATGATCAGGCTAAGCATCCATGGACTTCAATGGAGCTGATTTTTTTTGTGCTTTTAAACTGTACGGCCATTGGATAAATGCTGCAGTTATGTTCAATCCATGGACGCTCAGCATCTCTGGAGGTGAATGGAGTAGTAGATTGGCCTGGATTCCAGGCTTCTGCATGATGATAGGAGGGTCTGTCAAAAAACAGAATCTACTTTTGATTGATAGCTTCTTTGTACTGTAAAAGTTGCAGAGGCTGTTTGAGCTCTGCCCCACCATAGATTTTGCCATTGTAGTTAAAGACAAACTGCTGCAACCTATTTCTTGGTATTTGCATGGTAAAATTGCCAGCCAAATTCCATCATATATTTCCTATAATTATATACCACATGGTGGTTTTGGCTGAAATTAAGTTTTTCAAAAGAAGATGAAAAGAAGGTCTAAGGTCAATCTTGACCATAAACCAGCTAAATGAACTCTAGTTTATTTTATTTTTTTTGAAATTATATTATACTGTATTTTATATTTACATTAGGGTTCAAGCACTCCAGGCTTTTACATGTGGTTACAAAGAGTTAATAGGTTAAGAGTCAAAGGTCAAACTACGTATTATATGTCTGCATTGATCATGGAAAACAAACGGAGGCAACAAACCTAGACCTAGGTGACACCTTGATCTGGGGACTACAAACTCAATGCACATACTCATCACAAGATCATTGAGAGCACCAGTGCAACTCTCATTAAGCTGATCTCAAGGTTTGTTTCAGGAGGCGCCATCACTAAACTTGGTTCAGTGCATTCCGCAGCACATTGGCGATGCCAATAGAAAGCACACCACGCTTGTCCTGGCTGTGAAATTACACCACAAATATGGAAGTTCAGAACTAATCAAGACTCTCCATATGCATGGCATCACAGCAGCCTTCAATGCCCGGCATAATCGTCAAGTTGCAAACTCTGCCCAGAAGCCAAAGACACTGGTAGTGTTTGGACCAATGATTGTCTCACCAGCTGCTCACTGTGACACCATTTGGACTACATTTGTCTATCTCAAATTTCTCAAACACTTTTGGGATGCAAGGCACCCATGTGTCAGTCTGGACCACTGCTCTACCAGCATACCGTCTTATCTTCGCTGTGTTGCTCTACAGTTTTTACTCAAACAGAGCAAAGACACAACAAGAACTACGTGACTACCTGGAGTCAGCCAGTGAATACCTGACTAGGAGGTTATGGGTGTACTTCCTCATCAAACCAACACTAGTGGGACTTATGTTCCTTAGACGGGTCACGCAATCCAAAAACGATTTTACTTTGTCCTAGTGGAATAACGGCAGTGTAGAGGGTAAAACTAACGTACAGTGAATCTCACAGCCCATTGACAGCTCTGTTTGATGTTAATCTCACACATCGAAACTCCTGCTGTAAAAGCATCGCTTTCAGCAAAGTTTTGTTTGTGACGTAGTAAGCACGCCCTTCCATTTCAGGCTCTGGTCTGTACCTTTGTCACGCCCCAAAATTTGCATTCAAACCAGGCCACGGTGTTCTGGTCTTGGAACGTATGGTGTCCACGTAAATCTTAGACTCTGGGTTAGCTCCATGCTGCTCTGTTTACTTCCACAGGAATAAAAAACAATACTATTGAAAATTGACTGCTGTTGTAAAAGCAGTGTTCCAGGCTGTACATGGAATTATGAAACTTTCCAAACACTCGGACAGGCATAGTTGATGTCTGTCTATGACAAAATTCCTGTGAAGTCCAAAATCGAATTATTAATTAGCTTGAAGCATTTCACCAAGGACAGCTTTGAAAACCTGGGACAACTTAAAACAAGATTTGCTATGCGGCTGTTGCTGAAAAAAGCAACAGCTTTCAATGGCAAACTCATTTCAATGGCAAGCTGTAAGGATGATTTTGTTGCTAACAATCAATGCTAATGTGTTTCAGAGATTTTCATCTCGGTGAATTCAGCACCAAAAATGTTGAGGACAGCCTGCAAGAGAGAAAGCACTTGACATTGATCAGTCGAATCTGAATGTTGATTTTGGTCACGAAAGTCTTGAAATTTGAGTGAGAATGCGTCGCCTGGTAGTCCTAGGTGGCAGCCATGTCTTGTCACAAAGTTCTTAGCTAAGTTTGCAATTTGTTCAGTCAAATGTTCACCAAATAAGTCAAGCAGGGAAGTTTCAAGACATATGAGAATTCAGCTTTTAGCCAGGTGGTCCGATTATTTTTGTGATTTGTGTGAAACTGCTATCTGTTCAAGACTGCCTCCCCGTTTAACTGTTTTAACTTTAGCCTAACGCTCAGACTATGGTCGCTCACTGGTGTTCACATGTTGTATTTCACTACATTCAACATCAAAAACGTAAGGGATGATTGCTTTTTGTAGAGACGAGTCTGTTAAAGAATCTCATACTTCTTTAACCAAGCCCGTTTCATTTATCATTTGCCTGAGAAAGTGACCTGTTGTCATGTAAATCTACAGTTCACATACATGTTGGTCGTCTTTGCACTGCAGATTTGCTCGTTGTACACCAACCAATCAGCACACAGCTCATCTAAATATTAATGAGCATGCCATACATGGAGAAATCGGCCTATTTCAATACTAGGCCATTTCTAAGGTTACAGTAGGGTGCTTAAAGTAGCACCCGGGCCCTTTTCGGCCCAGCCAATGTTACATACCATATTTGGTGACCTTAAGGAACACTGTGAAATAGCCTAAAACACCAGTGCATGACCTCTTTAAGCTGGTGCATACAGCAAAGGGAGCACCTTACTCTTACTAGTGCAGGCTCACACATGTTGGCACTCAAATGGTGTGCCAGCAGATCAGTTTGGTGAGCAGACTTACATCAAGTGAGGGAAGGTGCTGGAAAATACAGTATAACATTATAACCACAAAAAAAAACAACACAGAAACAAAATAGAGTTAGTCAGTTAATGGTCAAAAGTGACCTTCGACCTCCTTCTGAAACCACTTAACAGAGATTATACATGGCCTCCCAAGTCATTGATATCAAAAGTTGATAATTGGCCAACAAAAAATATGATGGCAGCTGCCATCTTGAAATCTGAATCCGAATTTCTGACAAATGCTCAATGCTAATTTAGGTGCTTAAACTACATAGAACACAATTTTGTGTGTGTATATATATATAGATATATAGACAGTTGACAAATTGACAGTCGACACATACTCAACAATAGAATGTATTCAACTGTCAAATCACGGGGAGTGGGGAACTCTGTGTTCTTTGTGCAGGAGTCAGATTAAAACAACGCCTGGTAAAGAGGCAACGAAGATGGTCCTCTCAACCATATAAGGTGATGAGATGGCCCTCGAACCATGGGCAGACACCACCTACGGCGGAGGTGCACCTGTCATGAATAATGTTAGCTATATTACCTAGGGTCTCTCAAGGAAAGGTGTCGTTCGAGCGTAAGACGCACATAGCTGTGTGCTGTTAGGTACCTTGGAGAGACCATTTTACCACTCTTGATGCGTAAACACGTAATGGAGTGAAATCATAAACTCCAACACTGTCAAAACGAATTATACTATGAGTGTTATTGGTAAGAAATAAGCAACAAGGAAACAATTCATTAAGTGCACAAACTGGCAGTATTTAACAAACTGAAGAAAAGTGCTGACTCAGCATTAGCCAGATAAACTGTATACCAGTGTCCGCACAAAGAAATTGTATGCTATCGTTTATTAGTACACCTTACACCACATCAATGGAAAAACACAGACTGATATCACAATAACGTACGACAACAAAAATGATTTTATAATTTTATTAAAAAATATAGTTGTCTGATCCTGTTCACACACACTTAAGTCAGTATGTACATACTCCATGTTATCTGATCAATCATATGAAAAGGAACAGGGACTAATGTAAGAAACCAGGAAGCCACAGTCAGGTATGTAGCTACTTTTGCTTTGCTGAACACCAATATACTAAAGGGCATTGCATTCAACAAAAGGACCAAGAACAGATATATACAACAGGTTAAATAGGGGAAAAAACGGAATTGCAGTAAATGAGATGAATTTCATGTTCCCAGTGAAAAATATATATTATAAAGGGCATATTGTAATGAGGTTTTTGAAATTATGTTACAGGAAATATTAATGTAACGTACTGTAATTGACCCAAAGAGGTAGATTTGAAGGACATTTTGAAAAGGCCATGAAAATATATTATTGGATTAATCAAGATAGACTGGGGAAATACATAATCTGAAAAGGAAAATCATGTAGAACAAGAAAAAGTTTACCTTTCTACATTCAATTTGACTGATTTGAAGACATGAATCTATATAATATCTGTTAAGTACAAACACTCTTGTGTCTGTTCCTATGCAAGACTGTCCTTGTCTATGAAAGATAAATAACAGATGGAACTGAGAATATATAAATGAAGGTAAATTCACAAGAGTCATTATCTAAAAACAAAGATGGAGGCTCTGGACATTTTGTAGAGTAATTTGTCTCTATAGCAGAACATAGGTATGTTCAACTGTTTGATGTTTTCTACACATTTAAAATTGCACTTCAACTGACCTGCCAGATATCTGGATGTCATCAAATGGAAAAAGGGCAAGAATCTGAAAATACATGAAGATTTCGGAAGTTAAACATCAACAACATCTTTTGCCCAGTGGCTAGAATACGTAAACAATTTAATAGAAAAACCAAGTATAGTTTTTTGACCAACTAAGGAAAGGTTATTCTAACACAATTCATACAGTTTCATTAACAACATAACATTAACTCACATCATCATTGCCATCTGCTAGATCCAGGGCTGTCTCATCCTCCATGTTCCTCAGCATCTTGTCAGCCCCAGAGCGGCACAGGAGGATAGCTATGGTGGTGTCTTGCCTACCCACTGCCAGGTGAAGGGGCGTGCAGCCATTAAACATGGCCGCGTCCACATTAGCAGCCTTGGTCAACAGTAGGGTCACAGCAGTAATGTCATGGAGCTCCACAGCCAAATGAAGAGCAGTCTTTCCACTTGTACCTTCCTGGAAAACAGTCGAAAGAGTTATAGGCAAACAATAATAAATATAGCAACATTAAATAAAAGTTCTCTAAAAAGTAGAGAAAGTTGTAGTAGGTTTAAAAGTTCCTGTAGTTCAACAATTAAACCTTGTAAAAGGAGTGGAATTGTGTAGGTCACTTTTCTGGATAGATCACTTTCTATATCCATCAATGTTAGTCAGGGCCTGTCCTCTCATGTTGAGCCACACTAGAAAAAGACTGGACACATCACACTGCAGAGCTCAGCTCCCCATTAGGTATCAGGACTCAGTTCCACTTCACACTAATAGGCTCAGCTCCACAGGACTCAGCTCCAAATAAGACTACAGGGCTCAGCTCCACATCACACTACAGGGTGCAGCTCCACATCACTGTACAGGACTCTATCCCCCTACTCCAGCGACAAACTCAGAATCTGTCATAAACCACTGAGTGCCTGGCATATTACTATCAGAGCACAGGCGCAACAAATAGATCGAATCGTAACTGTATTAGTAATGCACTTTTTACAAGAAATGTCACAGAGTGCTTCGCATGGGCACATAGAACTGCCCCTCAACCAACTTAGACCCTCAAAAAAAAGATGGGTTGGGGTTAGAGACAAGAAATTTACAGGCAGTGTACTTTGACCATACTATGACGATAATATGATTACATATTTTCATTTGGGAGGGTTTTAGCACAAACCTGAACATTGAGGTCAGCTCCTTTTTTCATGAGGAGTTTTATCAGACGATGGTGTTGGTTCAGGGTGGCCAAGTGCAAGCAGGTGAGACCTGAAACAATAGCAGTCTTTCAAAATGGACATCCCAAATGAAGTAAACAATGCAATTATAGAGAAAAGGTTGATCAATCAATAGTTACACACAGTGATGGGTGGTGGTGATATTTGGTGGGTAGGCAAAAATTGTGTAGGCTATTATACATTAATCAGTAGTTCACATTGCAGCAGATGCACAAATACATGGAAGATACCAAGTTACAACAACACTGTCTTAACAGAAGAACGCATTCTTAGCTATTGCTAGACTGGCCGTTAGCCACTCCTTTCTTTCAAACCAACTTACACAAAACACACAATTTTGTCGTTTGTCCTCTTGTGTAATTTGCATCTTTGGATGGTGTCCTAAGTTGCTTTACTTCAACACTTTCTTATAAAGAAAACTGTTTAAAAAGTAAAAAATAATTCTCCTTTAAAATGTTGCTATAAACCAAATGTTGCTATAAACAGGAAGTAGTACTAAATCGAGACAGAACATCACTGGCTCATATAGCCTCCTGGGGTCTGTTAGTTCAGCTCACCTCTCCAGTTCTGGGTCTCCAGTACAGGGGCCAGCTTTCTGTTGGAGATGTTCCTGGTCAACTCAGCTGCACAGTCGAAAAGACCCTGCTCGCAGGCTACGTGAAGCGGGGTGTTCCCATCCTGGTCCTGTGCTTCCTGACTCGCCCCTTTCTTCACAAGGCTCTGCACCAGTAAGGGTAGGCTCAGGTAGGTGGCCAGGTGTAAAGGCGTCTGGTGGTCAGGTAAAAACACACACACACACACACATAAACACACACACACACACACAAACACAGGTTTAATAACATGGAGTAACATATTTTGTCTATGTGATTTGCAGTCCTATTATATCAAGGTAATCCCATCTGCCCACCATAAAATGTGTAATGATATGTTCTGTATGTACGGGGGTAGGCCGGGGGTAGCACTATGACAGTTTGCCCACTATGTCACACTAGACCACTGATACAGTACCTTGCATTCAAAAGAACAGAGTAAAAGTCCTTCGCTGAACAATTATAGTTACTTTCAAGGTAAAAAACCAAACACTGTGGGGCATTAAATAAAAATAAACGATGTGCTAACTTTCTCAATGTGAGACTACAGTGTGATTCTAGGGAAACTACTGACTAATCTAACCAAAAGAGCCATATTTGCGTGGCTTTTGGTAAACTGACAACAGGGCTCGCAGTGACTCAAAGCGTAAAATGCTGACTGACAGTTTGGTCTGCTAAGACCGACTTTGTCATGACAAGCTGACAGCAAGCCTTTGCCCTCTATACCACCCTGGAACAGGTTATTGCCCTTCAGTTGGATTCTTCAGATGTGTGTCCCCTATCCAGTCACACTTCTTTGCTGACATCATCCTTGTTTTTCCACTTAGTGAGAAGAATACTCCCTAAAATTTCTCCAATTGGTATCCTTTATGAAGAAGCTAGAGGAGAGGAGTTTACTTTGCCTTAACATTGGCATAGCTCAGTTGTTGAGTATTCAACTGCAGATTAGGAGGCGGCAGGAACATTTTCAGAGTGGCCATAATGAATACGTCATTATTATAAAGTACCTTATGAAATAGCATAGGATCCTCCCCCTGAGACGGTATGTACTGAAGAACAGGGAAACTTTACAGGCAGCAAAACCAGCGGCACTTGCACCAGGAAGTAATATGAACTTTAAAGCAACCTAACCCATTTAGACTGAACATAAAAAGACTGATGTTCCCCCATCTACCTGGTACAAGTTGTTTTGAATATCCAAGACTTCTTTTGGAAAAAGGTGAATCAAATGGCACGCAAAGTCTTCATCCTCGTGAATAACCGCTAAGTGCAGGATTCTGAAAGAAAAAAAATCTATTTATACTTTCCATTTATCAATAAGATCACAGATCACTAAAAGTAAAGACATAAGATCTGTATCATGCAATGAAAACGTTTGAGTTTGTATTTCTTAGAAGTGTAGGTCTTCCTCAGAATGTCGTATGGCATAAAATGCAGTGATTCAGATGTTGTGCAACAAAGGAACTTCTACAAAGAGCTTATGTTCGGATGTTTGACTCTTTAAAATGATTGCAAAATATTATTTATTAAGAAAATGAATTGTTAGTCATGTCAAATATAATATCTTGTTGAAAATACATTACGTCACAATTCTTAAAAAACTGTTTTTTTCTCTCTCAAAGTAATGCATTAAAGACTACAGAACCTCACCTTCACAAAAATCCAAACTGACAGATAGATTTTTCAAATATTAACATGACAAATGAAAAAAATACTTAGCTTATAACCCTAAAAGGGAAGTCATAGCAGACAGGACTAAAAGCAGGAAATGGAAAAAGTCACAAGGCTTTTTTAGCATACACCAAGGCTTTCAAGAACTCACCGTTAAAGTCTAACATAAGGTGCAGTAGGTATTTTACCTGGACCAGCTAAAAACCCTTGCACATTTGAACAAAACAGATATCAAACCTTTGAGATATTTGGACTAAAAACCACAACAAATATAAAACACAAAAAGCTATGAAGAGAAACGTTTGTGTAAAGAGAAGTGGAAGAGATTTGCCTGGGCCTTTCACTTTATAATAACATGAGTCCTGTAACTTGAAGTTCTCTGTCATTCCCTGAAATTCTTATAATTTGTTCAGATGAAAACAGAGATGGAATACAAAAGGTGCTCTTTGAAAAGTCACTGATGAGGGACTTCCTGATTGAGTGATACAATATCAATAAAAAACCCATGGGTAAAATCAAATGCATACTTTTTCCACAGAGAAAAGGCACTGATGTGGTGTACTGTGAGTTATTCTGTTTACTGAGCAGAATGTATCCTTGTGGGGTAGTCCAAAGGCTGAATTTAAGCAGATCTACAGACTAAAAGTGGTGAAACTATCAATGTTTAGGTTGCAAATACTGTCAACAATGACTATTTCCACTCCTGTCAGCAAACATACACTATGTAAATGAAAACTGCATGGAGAATGTGCAGGATTGTACTATTGACATCTTTATAACTACACAAGGAAACTGGATTGTTGTTTTATCTTGTAGGTTTGTATTGTTTTTGTGTACTATTTTGTGCTTGAGTCCTGAAGTGTGAACTTCTAGCAACATAGAGAAGTATGTGCCCTTGTTTCTTTTGGGGAATTCCATGCATCTATTTTACTTCTGCTTTCCGACTCAGGAGCTCTTCCAGGTCCGTGACAGCTCACACAAAAACCCATGCTTCATTCCACACTGAAACTCCCTGATCTTGTGTCTTATAAGACCAGCAAAAAAGGAATGGCCAAAATAGGCCATTATTAAACCTAAACCCTTCCATTTCAGAGACCAAGAGAGCTTTGAAGTTACATGGTCACCTTCTAAAAAAACCAACTACACTGTGTAGTTTTTCAAACCAGACTATGAACCATAACACACGATGTCAAGTAAGACATCATCTGCATGTTGACAGTGGTAGGTCTTATTACCATAATGTTCTCATAACCTCATTACATACTGAGAGAGAACAGTCACACTTACAGCCATTCCTGAAAGACAAGCATATTGTGTTTCAGGTCTAGGCTTGCATGTATTTGTAAAATAAATAACTAAATACAAAGTTTGAAAGGCGGTAGGGACCTTGTCAATGTTTAAAGATATGTTATATTTTACATTTTAAAATGTCCTTATGATAGTAGCCATATTAGAATTACATATTTAAGCAGTGATTAAGACTACTAAATACGAATATTGCGTGGTGAAAGCATATTGTAAATATGTGGTGCTTTGAATTTTTCGCAATTGCTGTTTTCTACAATTAAGTTACTACTTTTACAGCACATATGAACACGAGAGACCTTGCACAATTTCTGTTCACACGACAAAATGGCAGTGATGTAACAAGATACAAATAGGGTGTTTCTGGTCTTGAGGTGTTCTAACACTGTGTGTAAGGTTTTATGTTTATGTAGTCGTGTAGACTTAATGAATGGCCCTTTGAAGGACTTGATCGGGGATAAGAAGTGACATATTAATTAAAAACATACGTGTCTCCGTCTTCAGTGATAGTAGTAAGCAGGTTGTCCTCTCGCTTGCTTTCACGTTCCTGAGAGTTGGTGCAGAAGTGTAAGGTTTCCACTATCTCTGATAAACTGTCGACTGAAGAACTATAATCAGAGTCCAGGCGCTCCTCAGTGTTGATACATTTGTCTTTGACTTCACTGCATTCAGAGGCCAAATTTTGTACCGTGTTCACTGACTGTTCATCTTTAGTTGACGAAATAGATTTGAATGATTCAATTCCTGAATCCGTTCGGGTATCTTCGTGCAAGTCCTCTTTAATCTTGATATTTTCACCGCTAGCCATCGTGTGCCAGTGTTCTGTTGGCGTGGTCAGATGTTTGTTATGCCTGCCCTCTTCTAAGAGATGAAATGTCTTCAAAGAGAATGATAATGACACCTGAGGAAATTACTGTTCCTTTGTGAAACCAACATGAGCTGTTGCCTTTCATGCCACCGAGTGCTTATTTTTTCCTGCAATCCAAATAGTAGTCTACCGGACACTTTGGAGAGTTAGAAACACTTTACGATATCACATTAATCGAAAAGTCGACAAAAACGCATAAACAGTCATTTCAAATATATAAAAAGAAAACAGCACAAGCCTTGATATGGCTGGTGCTTTTAGTATCTAACAACCATTTGTCATAGTGCATGAGAATAATGAAAGGCGATAAGGGAAGCGCTGCTGTTTTTTCAAGAGCGGGGGAATCCCCGGGGCGTGGCGTGGCGTGCGCAACCAGTAAGGCATCGTACAACCTATCCTGTCAGCGTGCACATTTCTATGGACTAGTCTATATAAGTCTATGGGACTAGTAGCCTAAATCTGATTTCACGTTAAGGTCATTGACTCTGGACTCTGTAGTACGCTATGTAAAAAAATTCAAGTATATTCAGAAATTAAAAGTATTGAAAAGACAATTTGTCAGGTTCAATGACAATAAGTAAATCTTGAAAAATCTTTGAAATATTTGCCTGTAGCGTAGCAGCCAACATATAAATAGGATATAAATGACTGAACTCTGATCCTGAAGTGGCCCGCTAATAATTGTTTATTTTTATCCAACGAAGAACTATATTGTTACATGACCATTAGAGGGCGTCAGCAACTCGGGAATTTTACGCCTCAGTTTCACTGATCCACTTTACCGACACAGCAATTGGGTATAGTGGCTGCTCTTCCAAATGCAATTTTCGAGAACACAATCGGAGCTGGGTAGCTTAGATCGAATCAATGCGAAGCTACTAGGTACTGTTTTCTCTTTGCTGTGTTGTGCAAGTGTCAACGTTCTACGGCCATTTTTATGAATCCATGTAGGCCAAATTAGACAAGATTTTAGTGTTGTGCTAACAAATCATTGTGCCATCTGAGGTGAAGAGAGGTCTGAGATGGGCTATGGTTTCAGATTGTCTTCCATGAACAGCCTCTTTTCAGGACACGTATGTTCTGAGTTAACCATTGGCAACCAGAAAGCTGTTCTAAATTGGATAATAAAATAAATTGGACGAAAATTTAATATATACATTACTGTAAAATCGTGTATCCTATAATGCAACACCCCAATAGATAACCTCGTCATGTTTGTATTTAGTAACCAACTGTGTGGGCGGCATTTGGCCATGGCTCGTTTATAGACAAGGGCACGGTGTATGCCCTCTCGTACAAACCAAACTAATGTGTGTGGCAGAGGGGTAACGCTCTGAGCCGTCGCCGCTTCGTCGGTGTAGCCTACCTGGAGATTGCCATACTCACTGGTAGGCGCGATGCCGCGACAGTATTTACATTTCTCACTACATCTCGGAGCGCGCACGTGTGCAAGGTCTGTCTTTGTCCATCAGTGCTCGTGGTAGGGCCTACTGTTCTTGTTCTCTTCAGGAGACGATTGATACAGTTTTCATACCTGCTTAAATCCAAGACATTAACTGTCTTTCAAATCGTTCGCCTTTCTCAAGAGCCTTCGAAACCGCAAGCTTTTCATTTCTACGTCTTCAGACAGCGCTGGCAAGGGCACTGAAGAAATTCTTTGAATACTCGTAACCACGCAACGCCTTCCCTCTTCACAGACGCTTTGGGGGGAAAGGAGAATCTTAACCATGTAGGGTTTCCTCTTGCCATTTTGCATTTGGATGATGTATAGTTGGACTGTTGGTGAGTTTGTGGTGCACAGAGATTTGGAAAACAGGGTTCCTGAGGCTCTCCATGCGACTATATTTCTGTCATTGTCAACATGTCCCCAGCATCGGCTGCAACGGGCAGTGAGAGCAGTACCACAACCGTTCCCGAAGAAACGGATAGCCCCCGCGAGGAGGTGAGGACTGCTAGTTAGATGGCGTTTAGGCTATCAAACCGCTGCTCAAATACAGAGTAAAATAAATGCATTATAGTAAGCGCTGTATATACTCAGGCTCTTTAAGTAAACTTATCAATAAACAAATATTGACAATAATAGCTGAATAAAATTTTCACAATTGTGCAACGCAATTTGGATTGTATACTCCATAGCATAACATCTAGGTTTGAGTGTGAATCTTTGTTTCTGTGAGCGCGTGCATGCGAGCACACGTGAATGTGCACTTGTGTTAGTCTCTTCAGCCACAGTAACCCATCCCCTGTCTGGTAGAGGCGATAACATGATTGACAGCTCTCGAGCATTGTTTTAAGAATATGGTTGAAGCTCTGGTTATGATGTTCATTTAATGGACTGTAAGATTTTATAAGAATCATCTGCAGAACGTACCCTTGAAGGTGTCCACACAAAACGTTTAAAAGACATGAGAACAGATAAGACACAAACAAAACAACCATATGAAATGCAACTCTAGTAAATTAATAGGACTGAACATACAATATATTGAAATAAATTTGATAGAGGGATCTGTTTTGTAGCTCTGAACTAAAAAACAGCTGAGTGTGGCTGATAGAGTAGGCTTCTATCACATACTCTGCGGAAGGAAACACCAATGTATTTGATTAATAGAGGAAATCTTACCAAATATTCAAAAGCGTATAAACATTCAGGACCATGAACAGGGAAGTTTGTGTAGTTTAAATGACATACATATTTAAATATACGTCTAGGTCTATAGTTTCGGATAAATGTTTTATGAGGCTGATGAACTGATCCAAATCACTGTTTTAAGAACAGAGCCATTGCTCAAAATCAACTTGGGCCAAGAAATCTGACAATGATCTGTCATGCACAACCAGCCAGTGTCTTGACAGTGCACTTGAGAAACCGGCGCAGATAAAGACGCAGTTAAAAGTCTTAACTGCTTGTGTTTTGAATTGTATCAACCCTTTTGGTATAAAAAAAATATGAATCAATTTTACACACATCCCCATGAATCTCCCCAGAATGCCCCAAAACATCCTGTCAAAAATGAAACACCTGTCTCTAACCTTCATATTCATCAACACCATTTTGAACACCTTCGAGTGAGTCTGTTAGCAGCTGCAGAATTTGTTAGTGAGTTGATTGTCTGGCATGAACAGAGGGAATACAAGATACTAGTACCCTTTTAAGAAACAGTTCCATTGGTCATGGTAAAATTATGGGACAACAACAAAGATAAAAACTGCAAGGTTTGTTAAACTAGCATGGAAACTGGCATAGAGGTCACTAAAGCAACATTAAACACACGCCAGAAAGTGTGTCACGTTGTATTGATTATAATGATAGAGCGTACACACTCTGCAGGAATCAGCATAATGGAGGAGGTGGGGTCTTTGTTTCTCCTGTCGTTGGGGGGATGTTTTAGTTGGGGGGCAATGCTGTCAAGGTGGGGATGATGATTATCCAACAAAAAACATCTATAATTTACTGATTACTGACATAAGATCACAGCACAGCCATGTCTTCTTGTTGGCCATGATGTGTAAAGGGAATTTATTATTAGTTGTAGGATTGGGCCACAGATCCATTGTAGGTCATAGGTTATACTGTACATGATCAGATCAGTCGCTGTAATGTTACGTCTTCTGCTATTCATTTCAAGGACTGACTTACACATGCTAAGAAAATGAACACCTTATCAACCTTGTTCCAAATCGAGGGCAAATCAAACACGTTAGTTGGTTGTTAAATGGCCTCTATAACAACCTGCAATTATCTGGAAGGTTTTCCAATAGATATTGGCGCATTGATGCAGGATTTCTTTCTGCACAAAAAGGAGCATTAGTCATGTTGGTTGGCCGATGAGGACTGGCTTGTAGACGGTGTTACATACAACTGTCAAGTTGCTGGAGTTGAAGGCAGCATTGTGCAAGGCTAGTTAAGTTGTTCCACACTAATCTTGACAATCCATTTATGTCTGGACCTAATTCTGTGGATTCAGGCATTGTCCTGTAGTATGAAGTGAATGGAAATACATTCAGATGATCGTGATAGTTAGGAGTAAGTGTGTAAGACATTTGATTGTAACAAGCAAAGACATGAGCAAGCAGCTTCTCACTCATGCATAAAGTATGTCAAAGCACTTACAACACTTATATGTTTTATGAGTCGACTCCTTTTTTTGGTTGTTCTCTTACAAGTTCACCACTTCCATATATGTAGACATCAACAGTGCACCCCACGGGGGGACAAATCGTATTCAGTCTTTTAACCAAACCTTATACTGATACTTACTGATACATTTCTTGGGTTAAAAATGAGAATGTATGAAAAAGTTATGTACAATTTGGAATTAATACAATTTGAAACCGTCATAACAACAAATCTTGTATATTTTCAGCTTCTGTTTGTTCTCTCCCATCTGTGCAGCAGCGTCCCCTGAAACTGTCTCTGTGCAAGTCCCTGTGTCATGAAAGCCACTGGAAATGCCTGCTCCTGTCCCTGCTCATATACAGCTGCGTGGGGGCCATGGTCTGGTGCCACGTGACCAAAGTGACGCGCCTCTCCTTTGA
Source organism: Plecoglossus altivelis (assembly GCA_036571765.1). NCBI lineage: Eukaryota > Metazoa > Chordata > Actinopteri > Osmeriformes > Plecoglossidae > Plecoglossus > Plecoglossus altivelis. Next base: position 15,883,178 of record BROE01000004.1, on the reverse strand, counting down.
CAGTGCCTACAAAGGGAAGTCGATGATGTACCATGAGAGTCCCTGCTCCAATGGTTACATCTACATCCCCCTGGCCTTCCTGGTCATGCTGTACGTGGTGTACCTGGTGGAGTGCTGGCACTGCTACTCCAGGAACGAGATGCAGTACAAGGTCGACACGGACAGCGTGGCTGAGCGCATCCAGCGGATGCAGCAGGCGACGCCCTGCATCTGGTGGAAGGCCATCAGCTATCACTATGTCAGGAGGACACGCCAGGTGACGCGCTATCGTAATGGCGACGCCTACACAACCACGCAGGTGTACCATGAGCGTGTTAACACCCACGTGGCAGAGGCCGAGTTTGACTACAGCAGCTGCGGGGTGAAGGACATCTCCAAGCACCTTGCAGGCCTGGAGGGCTTCCCTGTCACCAGGCTGAGGTTCACCAAGTGCTTTAGCTTTGCCAATGTGGAGTCTGAAAACTCCTACCTGACGCAGCGAGCCAGGTTCTTCACAGAGAACGAGGGTCTGGATGACTACATGGAGGCTCGAGAGGGGATGCACCTGAAGAATGTAAACTTTAAGGAATACATGATTGCCTTTTCGGACCCGGACCACCTCCCCTGGTACGTGTCAAGCTGTGTCTTCTGGGTGGCCGCTGCCTTCACCTTCTCCTGGCTTCTGCGGGTGTTCACTGAGTACCGTACGGCTTGCGTGCACTATCACGTGGAGAAGCTGTTTGGCTTCGATTATGTCCCCATCACGCCTTCAGAAGAACGGCCCTTCTGCCACCACATCCCCCGGGTCAACACTGTTGACAGCACAGAGCTGGAGTGGCACATTCGCTCCAACCAGCAGCTAGTACCCAGTTACTCTGAGGCGGTCCTCATGGACCTGGCCCAGATCTCGGGGAACTCCAACACCTTCTCGGTGTGCGGCGCTTACGGAAGCTACCGCCAGAACTGCGAACGATGCCACCGCACCATCAGCAGCTCCTCCATCTTCTCCCGCAGCGCCCTCAGCATCTGCAGCCCCCGTGTCCCCTTCAGTGGCAGCCGTTTCTCACTAGGCCGTCTGTACGGCTCAACGCGGAGCTGCTTCTGGCGAAGCAGCGGGAGCCTGAACGAGCCGTCGTGCCCCACAGAGAGCACACACTGCCTGGCAGAGCAGCAGGCCAGCCAGGAGAACCCCCCAGACTACCAGGAGGCCCTCTACTTCCCTGTGCTCATCGTGCACCGCAACGAGGGCTGCCTCAACCATGACCACCGTGCCCTGCACAGGAATGGCTCCTGCGTGGAGACCTCCCTATGACCCAGAGCTCCCAGGCCTCACCTGTCTGGATGGAATGTAGCTTTCTGCTGAAGAGCACTGATTGGATGAAAAACCTTATGTTCTATTCCTGGGTCAAATATGGATCCACTTTTTTCTTTAAACGACTAAAGAGATAAACATCCTGGGTAAGGCAGCTGTTGGATAATGTTGCTATTGTTTCCCTTTAGCCAGTCTGATACACAACTAACTTTAGAGGTCTGTTACACAATATGTGTTGTTTAGTCCATATAATCACATAAATATATTCAATCAGGGAAATACTTAGTGTTTTTAATGTCTTGTTTCAAATCTGATCTGTGGCTGAGGAAATATACAGTTTGTTCCTCAATGACTTTACATTCTGGACCAGTCACAATGCACTGTTCATATCAGTTTTACTTTAGGTAACCAAAGTGTAATGTTACTATACTGGCATGCATTAAAATCGAATAATTGAAAAAACAAGGCACGCAGAAATGTTCACTGGACATGTATGTTTTAAAAGACTGTTCTTGTACATAGTGACTAAGTAACACCACTGCTTGGTAGGTTATAGATTCAGGGACATTTTCCATATATCTAAAAGGTGTTGCCGAAAAGTCAATAATTGGGTTACCCCCTGGTTCATGGCTAAACATAAAAGGATTTGAGCACAAACAAAATCATTTCAATCCCATTTCATGTGATTGAAGCTTCATGCCAACAGCTTCAAAGACCTCAATTACTGCAAGCAACGTTCTTATGTGATAATATGAGACCCAATGGAAACATTCAGCTAATCCAAAACAAAGAGACACTATTACAGGATGCAGTAACATTCTGACTTCCTGACTTCTAAATATAGCAACATAGGACAATGAATAATTGAGTACAGGAGAGCTAAAGGACAGCCATTAGATCAGTCTTTCATAACATTTTCCTTACTTCTACTATAACTATGTTGCTTGTGTATTTTCCTTACATCATTCACTGCCATGAAATAAACAAATGGATAAACATTATGCCATCTTATCAGCGCACAAGGGTAAAAATATAAAGAAAATTAATGTTAACGCACAGCACAAAATACACAGTGCTGTTTCACAACAATAGTTTCCCTCTATCTACCTCTTTATTTACGGATTCAAGTGCCTGTAGTTTCACCTTTAAAGCTTCAATTTGGGTTATGAACCTCACATTTACACAGCTTATGTCGTCCAATCAGACATTCAAATTCAAACAACCAGACCACAACCATCAAAGAGACTTGGAAAAAGAGGCTTGCACTCAACTGACTGAGAATGTCAAGTGTAATATTATCAGTATGGTCTTGAACATAATGGTCTTGAAAAATGAACATGATCAAACTTCATTATCATGAATACAAAGTGTAGCCATGTGAGTTTGGGCTTGCAAGTCATTATTTAAGGCTAAGCCTGTCATATGCTGTTTACAGTACCTTTTGTTAAAGGAAATATATGGATCTTTTATGCCTCTTAACGTTTTCCTCAATATCGATCGCATTGCTTTAAAATCTTTGAGGACTTGGCTCCTTTGACAAAACATATATTAAGTTTCCTTAGTAAGTAGCCTATAAACCTTTCTGACCACAAGACCCAAGAGCTTCTTACAGCAAATTGGTTGAGGAACATCTAGTGATTACCGAATAAAAGCACTGAAGATAGTAAGTGTGTGGTCACACTGGCTTGTTATCTGTTACACTTCCAATGTGCAAATAATTAAATAAGTTTAGCTACACACCAAGAAGCTGTACGTGCCCAAGCATGTTAATCATCTCCATTCAAGGTCTTATCTCATGAATGATGACATTATATGCCTTGTCATTATTCTATGTAAAGGATAGTAATGTTTTGTCCAATTATCATCTAAGGAGCAAAAACGATTTAGAATCTGTTAAAACCTCACCTCATCTACACTCTCTGTTTTATCACTACAACAGAGCCAACCGATCCTGACATGAACTGTAGCCAGTAGTCTGGATCCTGTCTCTATGGATGGTTTGTTCAAACACCTCATAGTCCGTCTATGCAAGCCCCATAACTAACTCAGGATTTCAGTTCATATCACAATCACAATTCTTTTGTTGTTTGTTAACCTCTCATCTCACATCTTATTTGACAGTTGTGCTGTATTGGATTGTTACCCTGATAGGTGGCAAAAGGATGAAACACTGTATTAACTTGAAGGCGTGGAAAACTTCAAACTGTTTCAGCCGTTTTTGAGTATTGAGTACTCAAGTTCAGGCTTTGCATTCATGGCATGTTGAGCAAAACTGGGAAAATCTAACTAAGGCTTCAATTACAGCTAATATGAGGGATATTCCACCAAATAAAGGTCAGGCACAGTTGGCAAAATGTAATTTTCATCCTTTCAAGCGTTGAAAGTATTGGCTAAAACAGAATGTCTGAAGCTTTGTAGTTTAGTAATGACAGATCACTAGATTTCTGTAAAGCCAGTCTGAGTTCATACTGATTTTACAACCACTCACTAATGACAAAGTTCCAATGCATTTGGATAGATCCACTACATCTGATGGCTGCACTGTGGCATAAATGAGCAAAACACCTACGTGTCCAGAGCTCTTGCTACTCAACTTTGCTGCATTAAACTACTGGGGTAAACAAAAGGCTGTGGGACCTAAAAAGACAACTCACAAAGGATTTCTTTTTTAACAGAAGACTGTTAACATGCGGTGACAATGCAATGCATTGAGAAAAACATCAAACCTTTATAATCTGCAAAAAGTAAACATGGTTGTAATATTGTACTGTTTCACTTTTGGGGCTGTTTTTATAACGTTGAACACTGTATTTTGTGGCTTGAAACTATGAGTTTTTTTAAAACTGTAAATAATACATGGTTAGGATCACTGTTATTGTGTTTCTTGTGCTTAGTTGAATGTTTCACTTATACATGCATAACATTCTAGAGCAAGGACATTTGGTTTACGGGTAAAGACCAATCTGTTTGAATATGTACCCAGAGATGGTGGTGTAGATGGTGGTGTTCACTATTGTAGTTCAGTATAATTTCAGTCTACACACCAGATACCAGGTGCCCTATGAACTTTACACGTACAAATGAAAATAGTCAGAACCCTCATTTGGTATTTCCTTTCAATTGGTTTTATTTTTACATTATATTTTACACTTTTGATAAGTAGTAAAACGGAACGCAGGAAAACCTGTATTTTTGTATTGTCATATTTGCATATAAACGCACATTACTTTTCTTAAAGAAAAGCGGGTTTTCTATGTTGTTAATATTCAATTATCTTCCCATAATTCATAATACACACTGCCCATCCCAACTCGAAAAACACTCCCCTTCCTGAATTTGTGTATTTTATCAATGTGATTCAATTGGATACATTTGATTCTGAAATCATGTTATATACCGTAAAACATGTTCTTACTGTAAAACATGCTATATACTGTAAAACCTGTTAGTGTTGAAATTGCCCTGGAAAGGTAATGAAGTTAAACATATGATAGTAGATAGGAAAATATTACAAGTATGTGTATACATACACATACAATGTTGCCTTGATGTTGCATATACAGTTACAAGGATTACGAACTACATTTATGTATCAAAATTGAAAAAGGCAATAAAATGTCTTTAAAATATATTCAATGTTAATGTTTTAAGTCCTTACTTAGGTTGGGTAAACACTTATTTCCAAAATGGTTCAACTAATATTTTGACTGCTTCCAAACCATTGGCAGAACTCTTAGGCCCGGTAGGGTTTGAAAATGATTTGATGATGGACTTACACAGAATCAAGCTAGCTAGTATTGTATGTGTTCAGCTAGTACTGTACGTGTTCGGCTAGTACTGTATGTGTTCAATTCAATGCCTGCTCTTTACATGGGTATTGCCGTTAGAACTGTACTCACAGAAACATATTTTAATGTCAGAAAGATTTTATCAAACAAATTCAATGTCTGTTATTTACTGTGCGTTATTAATAACATTTCTATTCATAAATTCACTTTGAAATTTATTTATTGTTGATGAAGATTAAGATAAAAAATGCCTAAATGAAAAATGAATTTGGTAATTTATCTGAATATTTTCAGCACATTCAGTTATCTAAGAAGAACTTCAATGTCCATGTTCATGCATGACCTTTGGACAGCGCCAGTTTCTCACATCCCAATTAGTCATTTGACACCACTGACACCGCAGGACTGACAGTTCAGAGTAGTGAGTTCATTGCTAAATACAGACTTGGCACAACACAAGCATGATCACAGGAAGAAAACAAAACGGATAACTGAATCACCAAAATGGTTATGTATTTCATTCAAATGCCCTGAGATTTACTTTGCATGGTTCTCTTGGGCACGTTTTCGGCGCGCTCTGTTCTGGTTGATTCGTACCACCTGGTTGATGCAGTAATCGCTCTCCTGACCAACTGCGGTCAGGCGGAGGTCACATTCCATGACCGTGGTGTTGTGAGACATCCCCTCCTCCAGCAGTTTGCCTCCATCCTAAATTCCCAGCCAAGGGAAACGGAAAGACAAGTTCAACTGGCAACGTCATATGTACCTTTGGCAGGAATAAGGGTCTTGTTTATGCATCCTGGAGTCAAGAATCTCAGTACTGGTGGACGATAAAACCTTGTACATGTTAGGGTACTCCACAATCTAGTGCTGTTTGAAATGCCATATGCTAAAGTTTCTATTTCAGTGTACTAGGTCATGCAACATTTATGGGTCAGTTGCATTTGGCTTTTTTGTCATGTTAGGGATTTGTCCTCATCTGCAGTGATTTGCACCTACAGCAATACAATGAACATCTAAAAGGTGAAGGACCTCCAGACTCAGAACAAGACCAACTCCAGAAAAATGACGTTCCTCAACTTTCCATTATTTTATGTTGGCAACAAATCTCGATTAATTAAAAAAGCAAATAGTCTTCTTTTCAGACCTTTGTCACTCAAACTTACTTAGGGGTTTGAAGTGGACAACAGTTTGACCTTCACAGTGCTTGTGTTGTCAGGAATGTTGAGGAGAAGAAAATAACCAAGGTTAAAACACCAAAAGTAGTGCAAATGTGTTTCCTCATAACACTCACCACACCCAGTCTGTTGCAGGACAGATTGATGCTCTTGAGGGTCTTGTTGTGAACCAGGACCTGAGACAGGACTACGGCGCTGGGCTTGCTCATCTCGTTGCTCCCCAGGTGTAAGTGCAGCAGCATCCTGTTCTTCAGCAGAGACTGGCAAATGGCCTGGCCTCCCTCGTCCCCCAGGCGGTTCAGACGCAAGTTGAGGGACAGCAGGGTGGAGTTCTTGGACAAGGCGTTGGCCAGAGCCTGAGCACCGGGGCCATGGATGCTGTTGTCGTAGATGTCAAGCATCTCAAGCTTGCTCTGGTTGATCAGTTTGCCAATAGCCCGAGCCCCCCTGTCCCCTATCAAGTTGTGGGAGAGATTGAGCTCCTTCAGGCTGGGGTGATCCAGAAGTTGGTTCACCAACATCCGACACTTTTCATCATCAATTTTACTTTGGTGGAGCTTCAGGACCTGTGTGACCAGGAGAGTATAAAGGTTCAACTAAGTTTGTCACGTGTTCACAGATATTTGGCAGAAGGAAAGACAAGATAGACCAACGCTTGTAAGGGGAATTTAAAATTTTCTGCGTTATAGCAAATGCCTGTGATGCTGTGGTGCAGCTGTTGTGTCAAACAAGGACAACGGCCAAGGGTGGTATTGTACTCCCTATAAGAGCAAGAGGTCAACCTCTGGAATACTGCTGTTTGACCTTATCTGAAACTGAGTCTTTGCAACTGATGCACACAGTGGAGGTTTTGGCAAGTAGAAACATACTCCAGAGAATTTTACTCCGTCCTGTGTGGGTGAGAAGAGCTCCCAAAGGCACCAGGCCGACACACAAAGTGAGCATTCATCAATACTCACCTTTAAGGTTTTACAGGACTTTAAGGCCTTGGAAAGAGAATCACAGTCCCGGTAGGTGAACTCAAAGAGGTTCCATTCAAAGTTCATGCCACAGCCTTTCACCCTGTATACCAGGTTAAGCTCCTCTAAGTTTGTCAGCTTGTACAGCAGGATACCAAAGTCGAAGTGGTCCATGGAAGGCCCGTCCAAGCCCATGTCACTGGCTGAGTCGGAACTGTCATCCTCTTCTGCCTTTTGGGTCTCCTTGATGGGGGGCAGCAGCTGGGAGATATGCAGCCTCCTCACATAGTTCCTGCAGAGAGGGATCATGCTCAATATCGTCTTGGGATCCGTTGCGTCAGGGATGAAAAGCTCTATGAGATTCTCTAGGTGCCTCTCAAAGAACATTCGTTTCCAGCTGTGACTGTATTCGGAGACATCGCACAGGCCCCACCGCAGTGCACAGCACCGCATCCAATAGCCGTCATCGCTGATCAGGTTGGCCGTCACACTCAGAGGTAGAGACGGCGACAGACTCTCCAACACATAGTCTTTGTGACTAGGGAGAAGCTCTTCTAAAATGGGCTTGTCTGTGATATGAGGTTAAGAGGAAGATGAATAATTAAAAAGCAACAACTAAGGGAGACTTTTCTCAATTGATTAGTTATGCCAAAGAAACCGATACCTTCGAAGTTTCTCACTAAGTGTTGCAAACAGAGGTTTGTTAAGAGGGGCACCACAGCCAGAGACCACTCAGGATCCTCTGCAATCATCCTTCGCATTTTCCTGGGGTCTGCTGCCAAGTTGAGCTTTTCCACTGGCTGGTACATGCCAGGAGATTTCCCCATTTTTGCTGCCATGTTTATGACTTTCCTCCCTTCCTTGTTACCTTTTAAAAAAGAATATATATGTTATGAAACACCCATTCTGTCATCCGTTATATAACATCCATTATAACGAGTTATAATTTTACGAATTTCCTACAGTCAATTGCACAGTAAATAGAATAGTTTGTCTGGTTGCATACTATAACTACATAATAATAGCTTGAGTACTATTATGCTAGCCTGAGTACTATTATGCTAGCCAACTTGCTTGTACGGCAAACACAGAGACCAATATTCTGGGAAATAAAGTAATAACAATGCAATAACGCCAATATGCATTCATACGAGACCAACCAGTTGTTTTAGTCTGGTATAACATTGTAACTCAACCAAACTTGCCAATTTATAAAAGAGAAGGCTGTACTGTACTTCAAGCACGTCAGGCTAACTTCGCCTTTGCCAGAGTTTATTGTCACCATGGCAACCAACAAGCCAAGCAAACCAGCAGGACAAGAAGGATTCCTCATCAACCCGACAAAGCATCTGCTAATCTCCATTGACATAATTACTTGCCAGAAGTCCTTCGCCAATAATAAACGGAAAAATAAATAATGTAATGATAATAGACAACTATAATTACAATAAGATCTTCTTGATTAAATTGAGAATGCACTATTGCAGGGGTGAGACATTTGATATATGTTTGGGTGGGCTATCGTGTTCCCTGAGACTACTCCTTACAGTATATGTATCCATAGGCCTATATTTATATACATACTGTGTCTATTGCTTACCATTTATATACAATATTAATATAAATATATATTAATATATATATATATCCATCCATCATCTACTGCTAATCCCCGGGAGGGATTGCAGTGCCGCTTCTTCCCATTGAGGGGTCACGGGTGACTGGAGCCTAACCCAGTAGCTTCGGGCCATAGGCAGGGTACACCCTGGACTGGGGCCAGCAAGTCGCAGGGCCAACACAGAGACACAGACAACCATTCACTCACACATCCACTCTCTAGGGGCAATTTCTCAATATACCAATTAACCAATCACATGCATGTCTTTGGACGGTGGGAGGAAGCCGGAGTGCCCGGAGAGAACCCACGGTAACATGGGGAGGACATGCAGACTCCACCCAGAGAGATCATGTGATGTTGGATTCTGCCCAAGAATCGAACCCAAGATCTCCTTCCTGGGAGGCAAGGGCTCTAACCGCACCGCCACCATACACCCCTATAGATATATGTATGTATATGTATGTATATGTATGTATATGTATGTATATGTATGTATATGTATGTATATGTATATATATGTATGTATATGTATATATATGTATATATGTATAAAACATCTGAAAGGATTTGAGCACAAACAAAAATCATTTCAATCCAATTTCAGGCAATTTTACGGTGTTTATTACAACTGAACAGAAATGATGGAGAAATGGAAGTGTTTCACTTCCAGGCATTATCCAGGCATCACAACAACATAATCTGGCATGTGAGGGATGTAGTTTAATAAATGGACCTCTCACATGGGGGGATGAAAATGTGCTTGTCTGTTTGTGTATCTAAGAATGACCAAAATAAATGGGAGAGAGAGAGAAGAGAGGCACATCGGGGTTACTTGCTGACATTGTTCTTTTAATGACACATCATGGAGCTGGTTCCCAGAGGAGGCGGGAGGAGGAAATGTGGCTCTGACTGGGTCCCCGAGGCTGCCCATCACTGTCACCCTGGTGTAATACAGCCTGACAGACACACGCTCCCCTCGCACTCCGCCTCAAATGGACTGCCGTGACATGGGCCATCCTCAGCTCAGCACAGCAGAAGAGGACAGAGCGCTCTGGAAGTGCACTGGAGAAGGGAGCCTAGTGAAGGTCATGTTGGCCTTGACAGCATCTGCTTTGTCCTGGAACTGGAGTTCTGCAAAACTCCAATCTTGAAAAGAGGCTCTGCAAACCAGTGAGGTCATTAGTATTAGATTTCATCAAGATTATTGATCAGGATTAATATTTGAGCAGGTGAAATGTTGTCTACTTATTTCAAATATAATTTAATTAGCTCAAACATACGGTGCACAGTGACAGTGCGGTTAGAGCTCTTGCCTCCCAATAAGGAGATTGTGGGTTCAATTCTTGGACAAACCAACATCACATGATCTCTCTGGGTAGAGTCTCCATGAGTTCACTCTAGGCCAGTGGTTCTTAGCCTGGGTTCGATTGAACCCCAGGGGTTCAGTGAGTCAGTCTCAGGGGTTCGGTGGAGGTCAAGACACACGCCTGACTCATATGATTATATTACTTTGAAAAAATTATATTTAAATTTTTCAATTAAGAAGGGTTCGGTGAATGCGCATATGAAACTGGTGGGGTTCAGTACCTCCAACAAGGTAAAGAACCACTGCTCTAGGCACTCTGGCCAACCAAAGTGATAATGGTGTGGTTAATTGGAAACTCTAAATTTCCCCTAATGAATGAATGTGAGAGTCTGTGTTAACCCTGGCCCCAGTCTAGGGTATACCCTGCCTAAGGCCCAAAGTCACTGGGACAGGCTCCAGTCACCCTTGACCCCTAACAGGAACAAGTGGCACTTAAAAAAACTGGAATAGCAGTAGCAAATAATAAATAGTGCTAAACTTGAACAAAAACTTGATTGGTGAGATTAATTTACACATTCAGTATAATGACGTAAAAATTACAGTTCAATACCTAAGGTTATTTTGAATTGAATGATTATCTGTGGATGACCTAAGATTACTTTGAAATTGGAATTTGCCATGTCCTCCTCTTTGCAATCAACCACAGCCTATACCAAATATCACATTTCCAGAACTGCAGATGCCATTTAATTTCCAGTTCCACTGCATGCTCAACCTCCATGCCATAGTGCACAGTGGGTTATTGGCTTCAATCTGTCACCAACAGACGGCTGTTTCATAAAGATGAAAGCTTTCCTATTGGAAAATTGAATATTCTGACAGAGCATAATTTCTGATTTAAATTATTTTAGTGCCTTGAAAGAACACTCATTAAAGCTTAGGGAAATCAAACGACATTTCAATACAGTGGCAGGAATATTTTCTGCAATGTGAGATGCTGGGAAAGGTGCCATCACACTTATATTTGTTGCTAAGCAACATGACTGTATGACTGTACCAGAGTAAGAATGGAGGTGGCATTTACAGACTGGTGAAGTAAAGACAACCTAATGTTTTAGAATGCACTGCAATGCATTCATTTTCACTTCCTCGTTTTACTTAGCATACAGTGCTTTAAACATTTAGAAATGATAGTCCATAGCATAAGTACATGGACATTACAGAAAATTATGTTTCAATGGATGAAAGTTAGAATATTATGCAGCTTTATAACTTGACAATTTTACAAAACCAGTAGAATGAAATATCCAACAACTCTTAGAACATGAAACACAGGCGAGTACTGCTACACAAAATTAGAGCTCTACTTGCGCCACCTGGTGTCTATCAGAAGTCATCTTAAATAAACAATGTTTCTTCCAAGGTTGAGGCAGTAGATTTTCGTTCTCATATCTGCTGGCATTCAAAACTATTTGTTGTTGTCAGATACATAAACCATTTCTAGTCAGTTTAATATGTCTGCAGAGACATCTGACATGAGTGAAACATCATTTATTTGGTTTCATAGAACCCCCCTCCCCTCCAAAACAACACAAAAAGATTAACAGTAGAGCTACAATTAAAAGACAATGACTGAATGTGTCATAGAACAGTGAGTGCATTGACTTTCTAACCAGAAAAGGCTTCTCCATATCTCTGAATTCATCCAATAAACAAATAACAAATATGAAAAAATAAGGGCTAGTATTGGTGAATGTTGTCATCACTGCCCCCGTCCTGGCTGCTGTGGGAGCTGCTGGAGATCCAGAAGCTGCTGTCGTATATGCTGTCCATGGACAGGTGACTGTCCAGGCTGTTCCAGCTGCTGTTGCTGGAGTCCTCATCGTGGATCACCACAACCTCCTCAGGCTTGGCTGCTAGGATGACAGCGGGAAACAATTGGAGGATTTAAAAAACATTTTTTTCACAGATAGAGTAGCGGAATTGTACTTGATTATGAGTAACATCTCCATCATGATTCGGTAAAAGTGGCCTTGAGGACCAGAGGTTGCACACACACTCCCTCATCTCTCAGGCCAGCCAGGGTGGCTGCCGTCCTCTTCTCTGGGAGGCGCTACAGAGCCCTGCGCTCATGGACCAGCAGGTTCAGAGGCTTCTTCCCTGCTGTGGTGCCCCTGCTGAACTCTGTGCACCACGCTGATAAACCTGGTCTCCCACTCACACACCCTCCTCCAGTGACCTCCCCCCCGCCACCCTGGCCTGTATTGTTATAACCACTGCATAGTTCTTAATCTTTCAAAGTATATTCATATTTATACTATTTATATACAGATCTTGTTCACACACACAAATATATATTACATTGGAATTTCGAGAGGCTGGTGATGGTAGGAGATGACGCACCTCTCACCTCTCCTCTCAACAATGAGTTCGCGTCTCCTGTCCTTCATGTTAGGACTCAGGTTGTCCACCATGCGGTCTATGCAGTTGTCCAGAACCAGCGAGCGGGTCTGAGACAGGATGGCCTGCCGGCAGATGGGGCACTCATCCTTCCTCTTCCTCCACTCTCTGATGCAGTGGTGGCAGAAGCTGTGGGCGCAGTTCAGCGTGACGGACTGAGAAAGGAAGGACAACGTGTGAAACAAACAGCCGGGAGATCAACAACGACTTGTGTTTTAACATTGGGAGGAGAAAAGCTCTGTACTTGACAGGTACTGCGACAAACCTCAATGAAAAGCTCGGAGCAAATGATGCACTGAAGTTCATTCTCCAGCACTTCAGTCATTTGTGTGACGACTTCCTCCCTTTGAGCCTTTGCTTTCTCTTTTTCTTCCTGGAAATAAAAACAACACATTGCAGTTTACCATTCAATAACTGAATCTACAGGTTACTTAGAGAGTGACCGTTTTAGTCAGTAAATCTTCAAGTTTTCTATTTTTGTGTTTTATCACACAATTACCGTGTCAAAATATCTTTGCAATGCATTCAATAGAACAAATATTGGAAATGTTGTATTTAAATAACCTCAAATTAGGCAAAGAAAGGATTTAATGGAGTTGGATGAAGTCACACAAAACATACCTTGGTCACCTCCAGCTCTTTATCTTTGGCTAGGAGCACCTCTTCAAAGCCTTGGCGAGAAAGGGCAAGTTCTGCTATGACTTTCCGTTGCTGTGTAGATTTCAAACCGATGCAATTATTAACCAATGAGTCATGGCTGATGTGATATTTATTTATCCACACTATCATGTTAGGTAGAAAATGTATCGGGCCAATGAGCACCTTTGAAGCTGAATAGGGATGTTGTGATTACCTCGTGTAAGGCATCTTCCAACAGTTTTTTTAAGAGCTCTTCTTGCTGCTGCGTTTTTTGTACCTAAAACAAAAGCAAGATACATGTCTAAAGATTATATATAGGCTTCACGCTAAATACATTCAGCAAAGGGCCGTATAGGAAGCCAGATCGCTCCAGGAAGTCCCCTGATATTACAGTACATGGACTTGAGCTACTGGGGCACTTTGCAAGATGAGTTTTTGAATTCAGAGAATTTTGAAACAAAATACAAATTATGCTAGGTATTAGCATGGTGTATTAATATGGTTCCTTTGTACCGTTTGTCTATACTGCTTTGTACACGAGCTATCATTGATAAAGGGACTTTGTTCCATTTCCTCACTGGATAAAGATGAAGCCTTAGAGTCGTCAGACGCTCACCTCAAGTCGTCTCTCCGTTTCACTGATGGACCTTTCCAATGTCTCCATCTTGTGCACTTGGCCCCTCAGCACCTCCAGCTGGTTCTGCAGTTCCCTCACCTGCTCCTCTCGGTGGGGGGCATCCTGCTCTCCCTCCAGGGCCGCCACCCGCCTCTCCGTGTCATCCATCTGCTCACGCAGAGCCAACACATTCTGGCTGAACCTGGAACCAGAAATACAGACTTATTGTCTTCCATGTCATTGGTGTGAATGGTTTGCTGGCCACCACATGCCAGGGAAAAGTTTATGCATGTCTGGTAAGGAGTCACACTTGTGAGTCAGGAGGACTAATGGGCAGTGCAATGATGCCTGTTACACATAAACATGTAACATTTTCAGTTTACCACGCGAAATACACAATACGGTTCAAAATAAAAGGGGACTGGGTGCTTTATTCTATTTACCTCTGCTGGCTGGTCAGATTACTGCTCGAAACACTGGGCATTCCTGGAGAGGGATGTCGTTCCTCAGCATGGACACTGGGACCAGCCACGTCCCCTGCCTTGGGACCAGGGCTCTCTAGGCGCTTGTCTGCCGGGCACGGCTGGGCCAGAGACTTGTCCGATGTGGAGCGACGGAAGAGCTTAGACATTGATGAGGTAGAAGGTTCCAAGTCATCAGAATCAAATTTCCTCTTGTTTTTTTTTGATCGGGAGGCTGCACAAGCCTCTTCATTGAGTCCTTTAGCAAGGTGAGGCTTGATGTCTACGAAGGGTTTCCGTCCCAATATGTATTCATACTCCACTGTAGTGCCAGAATTAAAAGGCACCCCTAATTTGATCGAGTCCCCTTGGAACAAGCGGTGAGGTCTCTCAGCAAGTATTCGTGCCCCGTTAACCCACACTCCATTTAGACTCTGTGAGGGGGGGGAGAACATTTTTTTTTCCATTTGCACACATGATGTCACAAAAATGTGCAAGTCACACAATTTAAACTGTACCTTCTTGTCAGTCACAGTCCATTCCTCATCCTGCCTTTGCCTGAACAAACAATGTAATCTAGAAATCATCAGAGGGCAGCTTGCTGACACAAGCTGGTAAGTGACATTAAACCCACGTCCAACGGTAATCTAATGAGACAAGACCAATTAAGGGACAATTATGCATAAACATTTCAGACAATAACAAGTCATTCCCCATATATTGACAATCTGTGTGTTTGATTTGCTTACATCATTTTTTCATCAGGTAATGGTAAATGTACAACTACAGTATCTAAGTTGTATAACTTAGCGAGTGAATATTTACCATCTATTGAAATTGTTACATTAAGATATCCACATGTGTGAAACCAGTTGATATCCTGGACTACACCATACAAGGGTGAAATATGGCTATTGAGTTAGAAGAGGTGGCTAGATAGCTACTACTGCTATATTGCTGCCTGCATGTTACATTCAAAATTAGCGGGGCTACACTGGCTGGTTAAGATTTCACGCTACCTCTGTGTTCCCTGGCAAATGAAGCCAATCCGAATCTTTTCCGACTCGAATCAAACACCATGTTTCTTCTTTGGATTTAACTTCTTCAACTTTAGAGGAATGTGACGTTTCTGAATTGTCCATTTTGCACCATACTACAGAAACTTTGCTGACTGGCTAACTAGCTAGCATGTTAGCGCAGACGTGTTTTGGTTTCTGCACTAACTTCTTCGTCTACGGTGTTTTTTTGGCGGTTGGCAAACCAATTTAGAGATGCATCACTGCCACCGATTGAACTGGAGTATATATATAGATATATATATAGATATATATATATCTATATATATAGAGAGAGATAGATATATATATCAGAATCAGAATCAGAAACCGTTTATTGCAATTGTCAGTGAAATTCACAAACGTAGGAACTTGCTTCGGCATAAAGCAATGGATAAAGTATTAAAATATATAAAAAATATATAAAAGGCATGCATAAAATTAAGAATAAAATAGACTAAGATAGACTAACACTATATACAGAATGTACAGTTGGCAGATAGTGCAATGTGCAAATGAGTAGTGCAAATAGATTGTTCTTAAATAATATTATTGTTAAAGTGGCAGGTGTTACAGAGTGTTCATGAGTCTAACGGCAGAGGGAATATATATATATAGAAGAAGATATAGATATAGAGATAGATATATAGATATCTAGATATCTAGATATATAGATAGATATAGAGATATACTGTATATACGTACGGTAAACAGTCTTTATATATATAGAGAGATATAGATATACGCAATATACAGATATATATAGATAATATATATAATATAATTAATATATATAAAAGAAAGATATATATCTATATAGATATATACATTGCGTATATATATTGCATATATATAGATAGATATACAGTATATTGCATATATATATACAGTATATGTATTGCGTATCTAAAGGATATATCACTCACCTAAAGGATTATAAGGAACACCATACTAATACTGTGTTTGACCCCCTTTCGCCTTCAGAACTGCCTTAATTCTACGTGACATTGATTCAACAAGGTGCTGAAAGCATTCTTTAGAAATGTTGGCCCATATTGAGCATAGCATCTTGCAGTTGATGGAGATTTGTGCGATGCACATCCAGGGCACGAAGCTCCCGTTCCACCACATCCCAAAGATGTATAGGGGATGCTGGATGTGCATCCCACAAATCTCCATCCCTCCGACTTCCTACTTTCCTTTCTCTCAGCATTAACTGTTTTTTGTGTTTTATACAAGTGTTTACCTGTTTCATGGTCATCCCAATATATCTCCTAAATTGATTTTGTATGTGTTATAATGTATACTTTAGCTTCTCTTTTACTTAATGGAATATGTAGATGTACTTGTTTTATTCTTAGTTTATTCATATATATATATATATATATATATATATGCGTGATGCATACATGGTGCAGCTACACTATATCTGCAACACACAAAGAAAGCTGGCTTGGTATGAAATCTGTAGCCTTCTCTATTGTCCTGTCCACAGAACACGATTTTTGGAAGGACAAAAATCGTCTATATATACAGTATATACCGTGGGTTCTCTCCACGCACTCCGGCTTACACCCACCATCCAAAGACATGCATGTGATAGGTTAATTTGGTATATTGAAATTGCCCCTAGAGAATGGATGTGTTAGTGAATGGTTGTCTGTGTCTCTGTGTTAGCCCTGCGACTTGCTGGCCCCAGTCCAGGGTGTATCCCGCCTATGGCCCGAAAGTTACTGGGTTAGGCTCCAGTCACCCGTGACCCCAAAATGGGAACAAGCGGCACTGCAATCCCTCCCAGGGATCGGCAGTAGAAAATGTATGTATATATATTTTTTTAACCTGTTGATTAGTATTATCTTTCAGCTCCAGCTGTATTAAGGCCAACAGTTGGCAAATGGAATTACCAGGGAGGAATGGAGGAAAGCGAGACTGTACTGTAATTGATGTAATCTTATATTCCCTGCTTTTGAATCGCCTATCCACCCCAAACTTGTTAAATTTGTTTCATTATATTCCCAGCATTCTTTTAATATGCTTTTGACAGGATGATTTCCACTTTGTTCTTTGATATTAACCCAGTATGCCATTGTTAATTTAACCATTGTAATTCCTAATGGTCTTTCTCCCATTTCCATCTGCATTGATGATACTGAAGATGATTTGAATGCCCCACTACATATTCTCAAGGACTGAGCTTGTAATACATCTAATTCCTTGAGGTTTGATTTTGCTGCTGACATGTAAGATATAAATCCATAGTCAAAAACTAATCTCATGAGTGCTCAATATATGTTTTGCAAAGATGCTCTACTTGCTCCCCATTCTTGTCCTGATAGACAACGAAGAATGTTGATTACCTTTTTACATTTATCCTTACTTTTATTTAGATGAAACTTCCATGTCATTTTATCATCAAACCAAACCCCAAGAAACATTACAACTTTTACTTGCTCTAGTTGTTCCCCATATAAATTCAAAGAAAAGGGTAACATTTTTTGCCACCTTGAAAAACAAATAACCTGAGTTTTTACTCTTTCTGTAATCATTCGTTCCATAATTTTACATAAATGTGAAGTCAAAGCAATCTGATGGATCTGATGGGTCTTTCGCTGGTTTGAGAACAGGTACTATTATTGCTTGTTCCATTCTAAAGGAACTTGTCCAGAATCCAAAATTTAGCTAAACAGAGTTAATATTATTCCTAATGTGTCTTCTGTCATGTGTCCCAGCATTTTATGACATACCCCATCCATACCTGTAGTAGTCTGACGAGCAGTAAATATTGCTCTTTTTAACTCAGGCAGGCAGGTCTAATGGATTTCCTAGAATCTAATTTTCTTTAAAATTTTAGGATATTCCATTAAGGTTTTATTACTGATGGCCTTTTCTGAAAGATTATCAGAGCTATGCACTTTCAGAAATGTCTGAATTAATACTTCAGTTCTGTGGAATTTCTTCCTGGAAATGACGTATCTTCTGCCTGCCGCAAAATACCTCCTCCCGATGTCTGTAATTACATTTTCATCATTACATCAATGTAAGGTGTGGGGGAATCTTTCACAGTATACTTCTCTAACAATTATAGTGGTAAGGACCTGTATTTAAAAGAAAGTGATTCGAAAGAATCGGAACTGTCTTCTCGTTATTTATGCACCGTGTCGTCGACCACACACAAACATGATTGTTCCTGTGTAAAAGACGCTTGCTTGGGGATTCACTTCACTGCGAGGCGGGACTTCCTAGCCAGACTGGCCAGAAGTTGAGGCACCAGAAGGGCTTGGTCACATTACATCGCCGGTTCTAGGCAGCTCAGCTGCCTGGTCGGAATATTACGATGCGGCGGGGAACGTAAGATCTTAACGGCGATGCTAACCTGAAGACGCCACCTAAAAGTCAAGTGAAAATGTCTGATGTAAATAAGACTATCCAGAAATGGCACGCAAGCTTTAGGAAAGGAACCGACTTTGATTCGTGGGGACAATTAGTGGAGGCAATTGATGAGTATCAAATGTAAGTTTCAAAAGTAGGTTACATGTGCATGAATATCTGCATTATTGAGTGGTTTGGTTGCTATAGAAAGACTGTCTCTTGTGCCAGCGCCGTTTGTCTGATGCTATTAGGATTAGACGTCGAAATGCAGGGAACTGATAGTCGTTAGTTTTCCCTAAAAGTCATTAGCCTCACCTCCGCAGCCAAGACAATAATGTAAGAAAACAGTTTTCTTCTTAGTTACATTGTAACAAAGGTAATCAACCTTCACTTGTCTTAACGTTGTGTTACTCATTAGCTAATTATTCATTACGCCGTCAATTAAGAAAGTCATTCTCAAATATTTCTTGAATTACGACAGTTTAGCCTGAACATATGTTTGGGTAAATTGAAATGTTATCATCATTGGAATAGAAATAACAGAAATAATTTGCCACACCCGCATTGTTATGGGTGTGGCTTGCTTCCATTTATGTTAAGATGTTTGACAGGGGACAGTTGAATTTAATACATGAAAACAGCACCTCATGATACCTCAAGAAATTAAAATGAAGTCCATTGTATTGATTATTTGCTTTGAACATGGTGACTTTTAGAGCACTGCATCACTTCTATTTGTCCACTAGGTGTCAATAAACCAGCAGGTTTCGCATCTATTCATCTCCTGATGTTGTTATGCAATGCATTTAGCAAAAACTCTTCTCTTCTATTAATGTATGTAATTATGTTTGTATTTAATAAGACTTGCAAGACAGTTGCAGAAAGAAGTCCAGTCTACAAATTCATCCAACTTCACTGAAGACCAGAAGGTACCCCTATTTTTCACTTCTGTATTTGGGTTCTGACTGTACAATGACATGAGCTGCAAGTTTTATAAAGGCTTACATCATTTTGTGAGTAGTTCTGACAGTCTACATATTAATTATAAATTATCTCCAGAAAACCTTAGGAAAATTCGCAACATGCCTAGAGATGAGAAGTGAAGCCTTACAGGTTTGTATTGTTCCTGATAGATGCTTTTAGAAATGCCTGCCAAATGAATGTTCTCTGTCTGGATCTCAATTTGTTTAACAGCATGTAATTTGATCCAAAAAGTAAATGTGTATACCAGTTGATAAATCACCTGAATATTTGTCCTACATGCAAATAAAATGGTATATTTTCCCACTAGACTATTCAACTTATAAAATCACTTGTAATAAATAGCAAATATTATATTAAACACTGTTTAAGTGTATTAAGTCTTTTATCTATTTTTATATTACTATAATGGGATCATGCTAACATGAGTCAGGTTTCTCAGGGTGACTTTCTAAATCTCGTAGTATCTATTCCTTTGAAATCCCCAAGAGGGTGATTCACTGAATCCTTTTTGGTCTTTGGCTCTTCTAGTGCACACAGTCCCAGGAGGACTTCAAATTGGAAGAGCTGAAGAAACTGGAGCCTAGTATGTACAGATCGGAATCCATGTTAATACTATGTAATGTCTGGTGTTCTGGATTGTGTTTTAACGGCATATTCCTTCTTCTTACCAACAGTTATAATAAATATCTTGACATACAACAAAGATTTCCCTTATGATGTGCAGCCAGTTCCCTTGAGGTAAACTTTAGTAAGCCTCATGGATTAATGTTGTATGTTTCTGAGACTGTGATGTAAGAAAGGAAAGGTGGACAACAAGATCCAGTTGAAGGAAGTCTATCTGTCTATCCTTCCAGGAAGATCCTGGCTCCTGGGGAGGAGGAGAACCTGGAGTTGGAGGAGGAGGAAGATACTGCTGCTGGTGTGGGATATCCAGAAGCCTTTACCTCCAGAGTTCCTGGTAGGTTTTCTGCAGACTCACAATGTTCAGAGTCTTTTTTGTCATGGTTGTTGTTGAGTTGCTGTTTCATGGACTTTGCTTTAATTGGTTGTCTACTATTTCTCTCTCGGGGCTGTGCATGGCTTCTTCACTGTCACCTACTCTGCCTACTACCCTCATACTCAGCTTTGCAAGGTATGGCTCTGTTGAGAAATGTCTGGAGGCCTGCTTCAAATGCATTCTGACCAGATGAAAACTGAACAATATACAATACCTATATTTGAGGTAGAAGCAACATGATATGAAAAGCTTTGAACTTGTATTTTTTGTATATGGCAGAAACAGTAATATAACTGACCATGTATCTTATCACCATCGATGTACCATACCAGTGAAAAATATTGTGTTTCCTTCCAGGTACATTGTTGCCCCGGTTACCCTCAGAGCCTGGGATGACACTACTCACACTTAAAATAGAGAAGATTGGATTGAAAGATGCTGGACAATGCATTGATCCTTACATGACAGTTAGTGTTAAAGGTATGCGGTCCAACACTGTGGTGTGACATGCTGGACACAAGTAGACCTACATGTATCGATAAACCCCCAGTTTGGTTTTCTGGACGTTTCTACAAACCAGCATGAATCGATTCATCCCTTTTCCCGATAGATTTGAATGGCATTGATTTAAACCCAGTGCAGGATACACCAGTAGCCACCCGAAAAGAGGACACTTACATTCACTTCAGTGTGGATGTTGAGATCCAGAGACATCTGGAGAGACTACCTAAAGGTAATTTGATCTATTTTATATTTCAGTAACAATTCAAGCTGCTATAAATTCTATTTTGGGTGAAATATCCCTTTAATATAAACATTTCTACTGTTGCTGTAGGAGCAGCTATTTTCTTTGAATTCAAACACTACAAACCCAAGAAGAGGTTTACCAGCACAAAATGTTTTGCCTTTATGGAAATGGATGAGATCAAACCTGGGCCCATTGTGATCGAACTGTAAGTTCTCGCAGTCAAGAACAAAATGTACATCTATGAGCATGTTTAGCGTTTGGAGCACACTTTTATTAGATCAGCGGGTGACATTGATATTGTTTTGGGATGTCAGGTACAAGAAACCCACTGACTTCAAGAGAAAGAAGCTCCACCTCCTGACAAAGAAGCCACTCTATCTCCACCTCCAGCAGACTTTGCACAAAGAATAAACCAACAGCATGGAAACAAGGCTGTTTTTCAACAGTTTCCTACTTTAAATCATCCACTCCGTTTGATACACCACCTCCACTCAAGTCAGCAATACTAAAACACTCAAGTCAGCAATACTGAAACCCTAGGCAAAAGGCCTCTTAACTCGATGACAGTCTTTTGTAAAACAGTGAAATAACTAATGTTGTAGAAGACATTTTGACACCTGATCGCAGGATGAAGGTGGGAGACATAACAGGCAACCCGGCAGAAGAAAAACAAACTACAAACCAGCTACATCTGCAGTCTTCCTCTGCTCTCTTCTCACAGGGACCGAGTCTGGGGCTAAAGAGCCAAGTCTCGGGCTAAAGAGCTTTTTTTCATCGGTGTTGCAGTAGAAGGGCCTAACACAGTGCTTCTCTAATGTTCAAATGATATGATGTCAGTATGTTATAAAGACCTTTTGAAGGCAACAAATGAGAGTCTTGACTTGAATAGGTTGAATTATACTGATCTTTCAATGTTGTTCCCATAACCCAACCCTAATCCCCCGATCAGCCTTTTTGCCATCTCCCATTTCTATTCAATTCCATTTTTAGATTTTATTTTTGTAATGTCTAAATATCAGACTGTAAATTAATCTACAAAATATACTCTTACCTGGGCATTCAGTAATGTGTAGCCTGAAAGCAGTATGTCAGACTGAAGATTGATACAGGACTGTTTTTAAAGAGTAAGAAATCTCCAGTTACAGACTTATTCTCCCCCATTACGTTTTTTAAAACAATGCCTTCTGAGGTCACACAGTGACGTTAATAATGCTAGCTAGCCTGTTTAACACAAAACGATGGAGTGCAATTGAAAGTTATTCGCGACCAAATGCGACGTTTGCAACTTAAAGGCCAGATGATGTTGAGGATTTCTCCAAGTCAAGTTCTTCTGGCCGTGTTTCAATCACTCCAGAGTAATACATCGGAGTATTTCGCTGACACCAACGTCCAAATGTCTTAAAGATAAAAATTTCTAGTAGGAGAGGAGCATATAGGTTCGTGTATCGCCATAAATTACAATAATACCACACAAAATAACTCCAGCAAATATATGTAAGAACCGAGATAAGGATCGATGAGTCTAGCTGTGTCTGAGTATTAACCATAGGGGGTTAACTGATTTGGCATATAGCTACTCTAATGGCAGTTTGAAATAATTGTTTATTTATCATGGGATGGATTATTTACATTGCTTTGATTTTTGATAAAGAAATGCTACTTGTCAGTCTTCCTAGTCCGTTATTCATGTAACAGTTGGTTCATCTTAGTAAAGCGTTAATAGTCGTGAGCATTATGTTTATTTACAGTCTCCCACCCAAGCCTCAAAAGTTCAACTGCAGACCAACTGCCGAAATTACTATACTACATCAAGATGGATTTTGCATAGACCCACAATTTCAAACTCCCAGTCAAAAGGAAGTTTTCAGTTTCACTAATGCTGTCCAATGAAGTCAGGGACAAGAATAAACACAAGGCTGGAATGAGCAACAAGACCATCGCCATGCAGCTTGGTTTGAAGGTAACAATAGTTGATGTGATTATTCTCAAATGGAAGGAACACAAAAGAACTGTCCATCTCCCTTGGCCTGGGGCTCCATGCCAGATCTCACTTTGTGGAGATGCAATGATCCTGAGAACAGTGAGGAATAAGCCCAGGGTAAAGGTTAACCTAACCAACAGTTGGTACAACAGTTGAGGGGACGATGAATTGAGAGGGGCGATGAATTCTCCTTATTGAACCCATTTCTACTGTATGTAGAAAACGTATTCAGGCCTACGTTTTACATCAACGGAACTGTTAAGTTATCAAATACAAATTGGTATCCAATGCAGACAGTAGCAGTAAAACAATGTGCAAAATACCTAGAATCTACAAAAATGGAGTTTCCCAACATCAGGGCAATTCCACTTAAATGACCAGGTTACCAATTTATGATTGGTACAAATCTTCTAACCCTGAAATGGAACTTAATTGAAATTCAAGTGTCCCTACCTATGAGCAGATCAGAGGCCTCCTAATGTAAAAGTGTGGTGGTTTATCACAGCAACAAATAACATGACTTCAGTACATGACTTCCCTTTATTATTAAAATGTCTGGGAACATAGTAAAATAAGTTACACATCTGTCTATCATTTACATGTCTTCATTCTGTCTCAGCAGTTCAGAATAAGACAGTTGCAGACAGTGGTAGTTCCTGTACTTCTGAAATGTCCAAAACAACCCAAGCAACAATGTTCCAAAAATCACTATTTAAATAATTTCCACAGGAAATCATGACATAAGCAATCAACTATTGCCCCTTTAAAAACTCCTTGCTATTTCCTAAACAGCTAAAGTACTCCAAGCATACAATAGAAATGCTATTGCACAATAGGTAAAGTAGCGAGCTTCACTAAGTCTCATCAAGACAGATACATTTTAGACAACAGATTTTTGATGCTTTAACAGAATGAACATGTTATTTATGAACTTTAATAATTTTTTTCTGCTTAAAAAAGAAAAAAGAAAGAAAAGGTGTATTGTAGTTGAGTGGTCACAGGGTTGTTGCTGGATGTTCAGGTTAGAGAGGGAGTCAGGATCTGATCCTGTGACACCTGCTGTTTAAGGCTCTGACATGGCAGACCTGACTGGATCCGGGGCTGCTGCCTGCTGGGATATGCAGTCTTGTCCCTGGCCTCCACTGGGCTGGGCAGGCCCAGGGAGGTCTTGGGGGCTGGGATTAGCTTGCGGTCTGCCGTCCTGAGGAGGGGGCGGGCCACATCCTGGGGGCAGATGCTGAGAAGGGACACCGTAATCCCATGGTCCAGGGAAGCGCAGGTCCTGGTGGTAGGGGGGATACGGACCTGGGGGGCCACCTCCAAACACTGGGCCTGTGTGGGTAAGTGTTGGGAAGGGGGTTAAACAACATAACATTGGTGCCGTAGTACAAACTGCAGGGCTATGAAAACAAAGACAAATAAAATGAAAGCAAATCCAGAAAAAGGAGGCCCTACCTGGATGATGCGGCATGTTGGAAGGAAAGCGCATGGGAGGTGGACCCAAGAGAGGCCCCAAGCGGGTCCCCATTATTGCTGGGTGGCCGTTAGGAGAAGGTCTGTACCGGAACTCCGTACTGGCCATTCCCTCAGTCCCATTGGCCTGTCTTATCCCAGGGGGCAGATGGGGAGGCGGAGGGGGACGGTAGCCATGTGCGAAGGGGGGAGGTGGTGGACCGTGCAACAGGGGGCCAGGGTCCCTAATGGGAGACTCCAGGAAGGATCCAGGCCCCTGAGGTCGGGAACTCTGACAGACAACAAATACAAATGTTGAACTCATCGCATATCACTCAGCTATCGAGTTAGGGGCAGGCCACTCCCACAATGCTCAGCCACGGTACCAAGATCCACACTGAGTTTTTCAAAACTCAGCATTGTTTCATTGCTGTTAACTCACATCCAAACAGCATGTCAGGAAAGAAAGGATAGGATTCCCACCACAGGGATATATCAAGTTAAGTTAAGGCTTTGAAATACACCATGCCACCAATTCAAATCACCGAGACCACACAAAAGCATTAGGAGTGTCAACCATCATGTCGGCAGCCAGAGAGCCAAACCTCCAGGTGAGCAGGGTGGGGAAGAGCAGTGATCCACAAGCACACCTGTCACCTGACCTGGGCAGCCAACCACACCCTGAGACCTTGCCTCTATACTCACTGGCTCTGAACACTCAGTAGAGATCTCATTTCCTGTTTCAAGGCTTTCAGACTGTGTTGGGTCTGGCTGCTATGAGGAGAGCAGGGATAGAAAACGCACACGCACACACAGAGAGTACATAAAGGTGGTAAACCTGGTCTAGAGTTCAGGACAGGGGAGGGGAGGACAAGAATACAGTAAATAATGCATTAAGTTGTTTTTCCGATGTGTAATATACAACCATACCGAATCGTCCATATTGGTGGGAGAGGACGTCCGTGGGCCAGGATCTGAGGACAGGAAGAGGCAAATGAGTACTTTCCATTTGCTGTTTAGAGGGCAACAGTGATAAAGAGAAGCTGGCCTTGCATACCTGGCCGGTTAGGCACTGTGTGTTTCTCAAACGGAGGTCGATGTCCTACGAAATGAACAAAAACAAATGGGTTCATCCTGATTCCAGGTGATGAATATGACATTCACTCTCACGCTTACTCACAGTTCCCAGTCTTTCTACGTGACAGAATCCAATTCAGTATTTGCAAGCCCTGCAATTGGCACTTGAGCCAAACTGAAAGCAGTTCAAACGTCCCAGCTAGACAACACATTGATTGAAAAAGTTTCTCACGGGCTCAACCTACTGCAATCTCTTCATAATAGCAAATAACAACAGGGGAAAATAATAAGGCAGGACTGCAAGCAAGCTTTAACATGGAAAGCAACCCAAGGTATGAAACACTCTGTATTATCTGTGTGTAAAAATGGTAGAAGAGGAGAAAAGAATGGACAGTGACCACAAGAGAGAACTCGACCTAAAATGAAAGTTATCATCAAGTATTTTTAAAGAGCACAGGGAACATCAATATAGTGAAGAGAGAAGCTAGGAAGAGAAAGAGACAATCAGAAGAAAGTTAAACTTTTTTTAAATCACAAAAACACAAATAAAAGACAAAGGGGGGTGTAAAGAGTAGTGAGGCGGAGCATGCGAGAGGTGTTCTGATTGGCTGATCAGCTGCGACGATGCTATCCAAGGGTCCTGGAGACTCACCGTATGGGTCAATCCTGCGTCCGATGGGGGCAGACAGAGGCCGCCCAGGGCCCTCTATCATTAGAGGGGGAGATGGGGCTCCTCCGCTCACAGGAGACGGCCCGTATGAGTCACCTGGTCGAACCAAACCACTACTTTAAAAACAAGTCCTGTCAGCAAAGTCAAGCACAGAGCTGCCCCCTGCTTCCATAAAGTCAGCGCCCAGAATCGAAACCTCTTCCTACTAGTTCAACAACAAACAAGCTGTCAAGATATTAATGATCAACGTGACATGGACGTCACATCCACAATCATCAGTAAAGCAACATGAGGAAGGGGTGGACTGTGAAAGAGGTTCCAGCCTTGGACTCATCTGAGACTGGATGGAGGGAGGGAGGGGAGGGAGTTCAGTCTCGGTGAGGGTACATTGCAAAGATACAAAGCAGACGACAAGTGAGTCTGAATGGATTTAAAGCCTTTGGAATGCAAAGTACAAGTCTATTACAGGACATATTTCAGTGTCCACAGCCTTGCAGTATATTGCACCTCAGCATGGCTGATGTAATGATGACAGTGACGGTAGCCCAAGTTCCAGCTGCTTTATATGAACATGGAACCTCATTAAACCACAAGCACTCAAGATGAAGCTCAGACACCACACCACTGTAACAGCCAATCCCGTCCCGCAGCATTAATGGAAAAATAACCCTAAACAACGTTAAAACAAGTCTTCAACAATTGAGACATTCATTTGTTGATACACACCTGTGTGTGTGTGTGTGTGTGTGGTGAGTCTAGATGACAGCTTACCACATCGGGCAGCAGGGTGGATAGAGTTTGCTGCGCGGAGATCGTTCAGTTGGTTGGAGAGGGCGGCAAGTCTAGAGACAACGACATTTATGATAAATCAGCTGTAGAGCATTACTACACACTAACATGCACGCACGCACGCATGCACACACAATCCGTAACAGATACAAATAAAGCAGTAAAATCTTAAATACGCCATGTGGCTTTCCAAACAAACCTGGTAGGGATCTAGCCGGTAGTTCAGATCTAAGATTATGCGGTCGCGCTCACCTCTCACGGAGATTCCTCCTCAATGTCTTCTCTTGAGACAGGCTTCGCTCTGCTGTGTTGGCAGCAACCTGGAGACCAAAGGAAGAGTCATGCTGAACACCAGCATGGTGCAGAGATGGGAGCCTGAACATGGCCACTTGGATGTCAACATACCCAGTTCTCGTGGGCCTTCCGCTCCTGCTCTGCGATCTGGAACACACAAGACACGAGGTCATGGACCGCAGCCTCATGCCTGCAGGAGGACGCCGCTGGACGCATCCTCCTGACAATTCTACTACTCAGCGTTGAGGAGGTGAATTCGAGAGCTAAGTAGGAGCCTAGCAAGGAGGCGCTCTGCACACCTGGACTTTGAGGGCCTTCTCGGTTTTCTTCACCTCCTCCTCCATCTCCTTGATTCTCTGCCGGTAGATCTTCACTTCCTGCTCTGCTTCCAAGGCTCTCCCATCCACTTCGGAGAGCTTCATCTCCTTGTCGCGACGCTCCAGCTCCTCGTCAGTCAGACGTCTGCGAGGGCAAGAGGCCGTGTGTGGGAGGGGCCACACAGAGCGGGAGCCCCAAAAACCAATCACCGTGCTGCCACTGTATCAGCTTACCTCTGGAGGGAGATCTCCTTCTGCTGGTACATCTCAGTCATGATCTCGTACTTCTGCTGGAGGATCTTCAGCTGGTTTTCAATCAGGCTCTTCTCGCTTTTCAGGGACGTGGAGTTGTGTTCCAGCTCTCTGTATTTTTCTGTTTGGACAGTCAAGTTTGATGGTGAAAAGGTGCGTGGAGAAACATGCAAGCGAGAGACTGGATTTGTGCTACTGCAAAGTACCTTCTAGAGCTTTCCGATCCCTCTCCTCATTCTGTAGTTTGGTTTGGAATCGGTTGCGCTCCTCCTCCACAACAGACAAGGTGGTTTGGACCTGTGGATGGTGCGTAGATGAAGGCACACTTGGTTCTGGCATTGAGTATTTGCTTTTTAAGGGGCGTAAATGAAATTACACCTAGAGTGAAGGAGAAAAGGGTCTAGTCTGACAGGCATGTGTACGTGTGCCTGTGTGTTGCTCTACCTGAGAGACATCCATCAGCTGCTTGATTCTCTTCTTCACAGAGCTGGCTCGATTAGCAACTGAAGGAAAACTCTGGTTACGTAACTTTACAGACAACACTTAAATAAAGTTCATGGTGAAAAAGCAATTTAGGCTGTAAATCTCACCTGTGCTTGCTTCACCATTAGCTACAGCTTTGGCGTCGCTCTTCTGCAGGTCGTAGGCCTCCAGGTCGACCAGCAGCTCTGTCAGAACCTGGCACAGGGAGAGACAGAACCTTGTGTCCATTAGAGGCACTTCTTCTAGAGAAATCTTTAGAATTGGGGCCCTGAGATGAGGGAGTCTGAGACTGAGTAAACAAGCTCACCTCGTTGCTATGATCCTTTTGAGCAATGGTGTCCTCATATTCTTTCTGGGACTTGATAAACACTTTTATTTGTTCGCACAACTGGCGGTTTTTGTCTTCCAAATCTTTGGCTGTGTTTTTCAGCTGCAGGGAGGAGATACAGTTTAGAGGAGAATGCTGCAGTCCAAGATCCCAGAATGCCTTAATTGAACGCCCAGCAGTGTGTTCATGAGTGCGGATGCAGGAGTGGGAGGATGTGGTGTACTTACTGAGCTGTTCTCCTCCTTAAGTGCAGCATGATCCCTCTGGAGACACTGGTGCAGAGTGGTACGAGCACCTTCTCTGATCTTTGACTCCTCCATAAGATCCTTGGACTGCAGAGTTTGAAAATACAGTTGACCACATAATACACTGCTCAGAAATATAAAGGGAACACTGAAGCAACACATCCTAGATCTGAGTGAGTGAAATAATAATGTGCTGACAAAAAAGAAATTACAAAAAATTGTCAATGAAAATCAAATCTATTAACCCATGGAGGTCTGGATTTGGAGTCACACAAAATTGAAATATTAAAACACTACAAGCTGATCCAACTTTGATGTAATGTCCTTAAAACCAGTCAAAATGAGGCTCAGTAGTGTGTGGCCTCCGAGTGCCTGTATGACCTCCCTACAACGCCTAGGCATGCTCCTGATGAGGTGGCGGATGGTCTCCTGAGGAATCTCCTCCCAGACATGGACTAAAGCGTCTGCCAACTCCTTGACAGTCTGTGATGCAGATGCAACGTGGCGTTGGTGGATGGAGTGACAAATGATATGCCATATGTGCTCAATGGGATTCAGGTCTGGGGAACGGACAGGCCAGTCCATAGCATCAATGCTTTTGTCTTGCAGGAA
Organism: Plecoglossus altivelis; assembly: GCA_036571765.1. NCBI lineage: Eukaryota > Metazoa > Chordata > Actinopteri > Osmeriformes > Plecoglossidae > Plecoglossus > Plecoglossus altivelis. The sequence continues at coordinate 15,853,209 of BROE01000004.1, read as the reverse complement.
CTCCTGACACACTCCAGCCACATAAGGTCTGCATTGTCTTGCATTCAGAGGAACCCAGGGCCAACCGCACCAACATATGGTCTCACAAGGGGTCTGAGGATCTCATCTCAGTACCTAATGGCAGTCAGGCTACCTCTGGCGAGCACATGGAGTGCTGTGCGTTCCTCCTAAAAAATTCCACCCCACACCATTGCTGACCCACTGCCAAACCGGTTATGCTGGAGGATGTTACTGGCAGCAGAACATTCTCCACGGCGTCTTCAGACTGTCAAATGTGCTCAGTGTGAACCTGCTTTCATCTGTGTAGAGCACAGGGTTCCAGTGGCGAATTTGCCAATCTTGGTGTTCTCTGGCAAATGCTAAACGTGTGTTGGCTGTAAGCCCAACCCCCACCTGTGGACGTTGCGCCCTCATACCACTTTCATAGTCTGTTTCTGACCATTTAAGCAGACACACACATTTGTGGCCTGCTGGAGATAATTTTGCAGGGCTCTGGCAGTGCTCCTCCTTGCACAAAGGCAGAGGTAGTGGCCCTCCTGCTGGGTTGCTGCCCTCCTACGGCCTCCTCCACGTCCCCTGACGTACTGGCCTGTCTCCTGTAGCACCTCCATGCTCTGGACACTACGCTAACAGACATTGCAAACCTTCTTGCCACAGCTCGCATTCATGTGCCATCCTGGATGAGCTGCACTAATTGAGCTACTTGTGTGGGCTGTAGACTCCGTCTAATTCTACTGCTAGAGTGAAAGCACTGCCAGCATTCATAAGTGACCAAAACTTCAGCCAAAAAGCATAGGAACTGAAATTTAGTCACCACCTGCAGAACCACTCCTTTATTGGGGGCGTCTTGCTAATTGCCTGTAATTTCCACTTGTGGTCTATTCCATTTGCACAACAGCATGTGAAATTCATTGTCAATCAGTGTTGCTTCCTAAGTGGGCAGTTTATTTCACAGAAGTGTGATTGACTTGGAGTTACATTGCGGTGTTCAAGTGTTCCCTTTATTATTTTGAGCAGTGTATATCGTATGGAAGTCATATGGAGTTGAATTGATCACACCACCCATACCTTAGCAAGAGCATCCTGTGTCTTCTTCATGCTGCGTTGCAGCTTAGAGATGTTTTTTTCATAATTTGCCGACTAAAGACAAAAAATACAAATAGGTATGACAAACTAAGCAAGTTGGGAAAAGGAAAAGAACCATATCGATGTGCTATGATATAATCAAACGATGAAAGCTCACCTTGTCTACGTGGGCCAGATACTTTGCCCTTTCACCATCAACTGTTCGCATTATTGAGTCACATTCCTCAACCAGCAGTTCATTACGTGCTTCAACCTCCTTCAGAGCAATCTTTTGAAGAAAGAGGGTAAACAAATAGTCTGGCATGTTGACTGGATAGTTATTACCTAGAAATCTTACACAATACTACATGCAATATATCTATATAGATATATAGATATATCGATATATATAGATATATCGATATATCTATATATCTATCTATCGATATAGATATAGATATATCTATCTATCGATATAGATATATATATATCTATATCGATAGATATATATATATCTATATATCTATATGTAAAAACAATTGTCCGTGAGTTTCTAAACATATTTCAAGGAATAATTGTCCCGTCACTGCGTAAATGAGGAGAGCATTTCCTCACCTCAAGTTCTTTCACCCTTTCTAGGGCCGAGTCAGCTGACTCCTTTGACATCTTTTGCTGGTTTCGGAGGTCTTCACGCTGAAGGAAACAACCCCCCAAAATACTTAACTCATGTGTGAAGTGCAGAAATGACCAATGAGAAAACCAGTGTGCTCATCCATTACCTGTGCCTTCAACTCCTCCATTTTAGCAAGGACAGCAGTGTCTTCTTTGGTTACTTCATCTAGATGTTTCTGGATGTCTTTGTCTTCCACTGACGGTTAAATACAATACATGCACTCTGTCGTGACTCACATTGGCACAAGATTAACAATCTGAAACACAAAGTTACGATCTATAGCAAAGAAGAATAGAACCGTACCAAGGTATTGTGTGGGTCTCACCTGTGGGGGATGCACAAAAAAGGGGATGGTCAAAAGCCTGAAAACATCTACATCATTTATATATGAATGAAGGCAACACAGAAGACCTTACTATTAGAATGCTCTTCCATATGAAACACATAGTGGTGATGCAGCCTAAAAATACAGTGGTCAACAAGGGAAGCCATGGCAACCCCATACATGTTGGACCTGGAATCCATTCCTTTGGCAGGTTAGAAATCATCTGTAAAGACACAAAACCCACCCAGCCACAGTGTCAGTCCAACATCTAACAAGTAACAAGAAAAGGTCTGCATATTGACAGGGAATGCATGTATGAACGTGTTGGGGGGAATGTGTGATCTAGTGCACTTCAATGTACTGCAGGGTAGCTTTGACAAATTAAGAAAAGTCAACAAATCAGTCCATCTTCAAGCTGCCTCTGGCTGTAGATATGTGCCACAGATGGAACTTTGGCAATTGAGGATAGTGAATTCAGGGCTTAAAATTAAGGTATCTTTGACTTGACTGAAAGCTTAAGGTACTTGTTCAAAGTTTTTTGTGCAATTAACAAATGTAATGAATGATTTGATAACAACGTATCCTTTCCCAAATAAATAAATAAATATTCTGTAATTATTTAAAGTTGTTATAAAGGGGTGAATCACATTTATATTTGATTAATTAACAATATACATTATATGCATGAATATTCACACAAATGTGACATAGCTTGTGCTAATTATAGCCTTTTGATTTTGACTGAAGGAAGAATTCATTATTGCAGATATATGAATACATTTGTGTATATTTATTTGTTCGTAGGACAACTAGAAGAGGAAGTGCACTTGTCCGAACATCAGAGTGTACGTGACCTGGACATGCGGTTAAGACCTGGCATTTAGAAAGTACAGTTTTGTTGGTTAAGGTTATCCTCTTGTTGTCCTTAAAATCCCAAAACATACCATCAGGGAAGCCATGGTGCTCTGTCCGCTAAACAAATAGATACCTTTGAACTGTGCACATGGCAAACACGCAACAAACTGCTTAAAGTTTCTCTAAACAAACACAAGACACTGTATTGCTGGCTGGGATTTGCATAGCTACCTGGCCTTTGGGGATTTGGATTGCGACACGTGCACTTTCAACCCTATAAATTGGGTAATCGTTTACCAAAAAACCTTGCACACGTCAAAACTTTGGACATGAGACAAACTCGCTACAGTAGACCTTAAGTATCATAACCAAAAGCCATTACTAGGTCGAACAGCATGCAGAAACAATTAATTTTTGTAACTATATTTGGTAATGACGGGACACCTGTGATCTAACGTACGTGATTTCAGGTCCAAGCGTGAGACCTACAAATATATACACACTACCTGAATCTACTCATGGACGGCGTTGGGTGAGTCAACTAGTATAATACTTTCAACAGTAGATGTTTATGTATTAGAAATTAATTCGTATCTAATACGTATCTAAACTAATAGCTACGTGAAATTCACAATTTGGCTAGTCCGACGTCTTTACTTACATGTTGAAATTCCGTTAAAAACAAGATATAAAATGCATACAGATGATCAGATTCCGTCATTGGAACGGGTTGTGTTTCTTTCGAATCCATTTTAGCCAGCTCGTACTACCAGCAGCTCTGACTGGCTAGTTTGCAGATTGGTAACGCTTGCTAGTTTTCACAGTGCAAGGTAATTGTAGCTACTTAGATAGCTATTGACAGCGCAATGCTGCTATACGAAATGAAAGTATCATTTTAGTTTTTCTCTTTGCCGCCAACAAAACTGGTCATTTATAGCTTGATTACTCGTCAATGCACAAAAACGCTACTACCACTGTCAGTGCCAAGGCTTAGCACACGTCAACAAAAAAAGGGGGAGGAACTTAGAACTACAACACGTTTTACGTCATATCAAAAGCGACACATTCGACCACCTTCCGATAGCATAACATTCGAGAGTCTAACTCCCTGATCAATATGCAAGCAACAAAAAACAACAGTTAATATTTTAAATGAGTGCAACAAAACCACAATAAAACAAAAAACTAAGCACTTACCAAATCGACGATTTTCCCCCAATTTTGAAAGAGCACACTGAGGAGATGTGTAACTGAGTTCAAGTACGCATAAACTGGTTTAGATGAGGGTGGTCCTTCCTCATTTAAATGAGAAGCTGATGTTGATTCCAAAGATCCTAGGAAAACAATATTTATTTATATGCTACTGCGCCCACAGAATTATGGCATCAAGCATCAAAATGTTTTTTTTGGACATACCTGAAGATGGGTTTTCTGTCTCAAGTCCGATGTCAAAAGCGTTAATGGGTTGAGGAACCTGAATTTGCTCCGCGTCTTTGAGATTTGGCAGATTGTCTTTATTTCTGTTAAAGTGACCTCCGTCCTCGTCTATGTCTGCTGAGTTTTGAATCTGATCATGGCTCAACTCCTCAGATGCATTGTTCTGTTTGTTCTCCAACATAGTCAAGTTGCCAATGTCTGAGTGTGCTGCAGGATTTGTAAGATTTTCCTCTTCCTCTATAGCATAAGCTATGTCTGTTGCAAAAATGACAAGATTGCCTCATTTAGCATGCAAATATATATATACCATTAGTTGAAATAGTTTACGGTTGGGTTCACTGTTAATGCGATGGTCTGTATTTTCAGTGACACCTGCTTGGATAAATATGTAGGTGTTTGTTTTTTTCAGAACTAGGATTATTAACTTACCTGCACCAGTGCTTGATTGTCTCTCCTTTTCCAAGGGAGCACTGTCGCTGATTGAAGAGTACTTCTGACGGAGGATGAATGCTAGTTCCTGGAAGTCATCCAAGATGGATGCCTCCTCATCTAACATACTGGTGTCCCTATGTTGAAGGTCAGCATTATTATTCCGGCTATCCAGCATTCTCTCGATGTCATCAAGGATCGGCATCTCTGAGGCTTCCAGGATACCCTCCAGAACATTTTCAATGTCCTCACTGTTGTCAATCTGAGAGAGGCGAACAGCTTTCAATTCTTCCTCCAAATCAGAGAACAAAGCCTCCACCTTGAAGAGGTTCTTGAGACCCAGAAACTTTTGAAATCGCTCCATTTCCTCTTTCCTGAAATGGTCTCGAAGCAGAGTCAACCTTAAAACACTGTCACTGTATTCTGGCCCTTCTGTTGGTATTACAATCTGGTCAGAGTCTGGGTTTTCTGCATCATTGTACATCTTAGGCTTGTCTTGTTTTGTTTTGACTTCTGTGTCATCTTGGTTTATGTCCAAATGCTCACTTGCAATCTCAGGTTTTATATTAAAAGGATCCATTTCTTTGACTTTCTCATGTTCATCCACACCTTGGATTTCAGTGTGTTTCATCTTGGATGTTGACAGAGCTGCATTCTCATCCTCAAGGAGTTCTTCACCTTCTTCCTCGAGCCCTGGTGCCCCCTCGAGCCCTGGTGCCCCCTCGAGCCCTGGTGCCCCCTCGAGCCCTGGTGCCTCCTCACCACCTGGTGCCTCCTCACCACCTGGTGCCTCCTCACCACCTGGTGCCTCCTCACCACCTGGTGCCTCCTCACCACCTGGTGCCTTCTCACCACCTGATGCCTCCTCTGGGCCTTGGTCCTCCTTAGGTCCTAGTACCTCCTCCGGGTCTGGTTCCTCCTCCGGGTCTGGTTCCTCCTCTGGGCCTGGTGCCTCATTCAGATTTGGGGCCTCATCCTGGCCTGGGATGTTGTTTGTTGGATCTTTCTTCAATTCAATGCTCAAGTGTTCTCTGAATCGTCTGAATTTTGTTTCTTTCTGTTCAGAATATTCTGTGAGTCTGTCCTTTTGCATTTCCTTGTCTTCTAGAGGCAGATCCTCATGGCTTTTCTCACTTGGGGTTTTGACAACATTCTTGTTCTCCAATTCCTTGGGATTTTTCTCAGAGACGGTCTTCAGATCAGATGGGTTTTCAGTTGTTGGAATGGTAAGGGAGTCTGCTGAGACGTTTTCAGTCTGTTCAGCCGAAATTTGCTCATTGATATGAAATAATGATGGGCTATCAGGTCTGTCGCTCATTACTGATTTCAACTGATTTGAATCTTCAACACCGTGCTCACCAGACTCACTTGTCTCCTCTGGATGTCCTTTCCTCTCTTCAGATCCTTCTTGTGTGTGAGAAGGGTTCCTAACAGTGGTTTCTGAGACAATCTCTTCCTCATCTTCATCTGAATTAGGCACTTCAGCTGTTCTTGGTCCTCCACTCACAATCGCAAAAACTTTGTCTCCAAGCGATGTCCACACGTTTTTGTCTTCTGAGGCCTGTTCATCCTGATGCATGTCCAGATGATTGTCCTCTTCCTTTGCTTGCTCAGATGGCAAGGTGTCCTTTTGCTCCAAAACAGAACTTTCATCAGGTAGAGACAGTACTGGAATTTCTCTTGGAAACGCACTTTCAGCATAATAAGGATGGTCTACTTTTTCACTCATCCCTACCTCTTCATAAGAGGTAACCTTCTCAGTTTCCTCGTCATCTGAAGTGACAGCATCAAATGTAGTTCCAAGTGTGGTTTGCAACTCAGGGATAGGTCTACCTTCTGAAAGTCCCTTAGATTGATTTTCTAAAAGAAACTTGTCGTGAGTCAATTTTTCATCCTCAGGATCTGGGAGAGCAGATTTGGTTTTATCATGGTCTGAGTCAACAGCTTCAGATTCCACTTTCTTTGGATCTAAAGTTGGGCTTGTCCTTGATTCCGACTCAGACCAAGATAAGTCTGAAGGAGCAGAATCAGCTGGTTCACTGCCCCTCTCTAACTCCCCAAACAAGCCATCCTCATGAATAACTGGAGAGATGTCGCTCTCAATTTGATCGCCTTCTATCAAAGTTACTATGTGGGACGACTCAACGTCAACAGTGGTCTTATCTGGACTTGTGTTTTCATGTCCAGAGCTGTCCCTGTGCTTCTCCCCTGATGAGGATAGGGAAGCTCTCAGCAAGGAATCAATATCATAGCTGTCAAACTTGTCAAGTCCAGTTTCAAAGCACACAAAGTCTGTTTCCTAAAAAACAAAATTATGTTTATGAATTTCAGAATTAAGTTTCTGTCTTGAAAATGCGGCGTGGTAATGATATTTACCTCTGAAGGTATCTCAAATTCCTTTTCAGTGTATATATGATTTATTGCCAAAAGGTCCTTTGGGAAATAGCCAAATCGACTGCCAACCTATATGAATAACAGCAGCAATTTAAGACAAAGAGATGATATAGTGAACCATAGATTTATCCACCTAATCAATGATGAAACAATAACTTACACTGCCAGCCCATACATCTGTCTTCTTGCCAGATAGTTTATAGTAGACATATATTGTCTCTCCCTCCTTGAAAGACAGGAAACGACAGTCGATTCCATAAAAGTCCCTAACAGCCTTACCCCGGCATAGGAGCACTAAGATAAGGATAGAAGATAAGACAACAGATCAATTTCGATGTAAACAGATGCCCTTATCAAATGACAAAGGTAAAACTATTTTTGTCTAATTGGGGCAGACAGGGGATAACGGCTCCCCACAATATCAGTACTGCACGATCTCGGTAGCCTTTGTGAAATTACCATTTGAGGTTATTTGAATCACACAATAAATGTAAGTGTACTGGTAGTTTAGGTTAGGCACCGCAGGTGGGCTACAATGCAGAGAAAGCTAACTTAGCCAGTACTGGTTGGTTTGTTTGCTACCTGGCTGGCTATACACATTGCACTTGCACAATATTTTTTAGAAACGTTACAATGAAGCAAGCTAAAAATCTTCCGTACTGCATTTGAACATAGGCAATGTCTTAATTACATTATCATAGCTATTGTGAGGACGACATCTAAAGCCGTTAGCTGCACAAATAACTAAGCGACACAGTATCAAATTTGCTAGCTAGTGGCGGTATTAGCCTACTACTGCTGACGAGCCGGGGAACCGGGGAGGGAGAATATGGTCAGGGCTGTTAACCAGGTTTTTGTTTCACATGTTAAATTGCTCGGTTATCTGCGGTAGTTGGCGAATGATAACGAATGATACACAATTTAAAGTACAGCAAGGTGAATTAAATTCTTCCACCGTGGGTTACCCCAGGTCACCCATCCAAGTGGCAACAGGTCAGAGATAAATATAAGGAGGATGCGGCCAGGGACAGGGGAGCAGGCTAATGCGTGAACGGGTTTCACCGCGTAAGTACCCAGAAAGTTAGCAGTAGAAATAGTAAAGTACTCACTGCTACACTCCTCGTCGGCGCATCTTTTAAAGTCGGAAAATCGTCTTTCCACTGAGGCCTTAGAACTTAAAGTATGTGCAAACACACAAAACACGAATAGGTATGTTTTATGTGCTGCCATGCTGGCAGATTTGTTGTCACTGACGGCCAAATACGCCCGAGCATGAGCAGATGAGGCGGACACGTCAGCAAATCTGTAATTTCCCTTGTTTTATCACAAAACGCAAAAAACACATACATACTACAATCAGCTACTAAACTATAGCCTACTACGCTAATCTACGTATTTCCAAGATTTCACCAATAGTTCGATGTGATTTTTAAACAAGCAAGCATCTTTTTATTCAGAATATTCATACGTTTTACAAGCATCGCTTAATGTTGAACACAATTGTGCATGAAATAAAATAGGGGAAATCGGTGTCCTTTATTCCTGTTAAGATGCATTCCGTCCCTGTAACAAAATTACAGTAATACAACTGTCTTTATGTTTCAAACTGTCAGTCACGACGAATGTCCATCAGACTTTGCGCTTTATCTTTAAGGCTTTTAATATTGATGCCATCGTCTGTTTATTATCTAAAATAGGAGAGGCTTTGTTGGCGGAATTTCAGCAAATGCAAATGTTAGCATTTTTTACCGTCTCAAATGTAATACTTTGCTTTTCAAATGTCTTGTTTAAAACTGTAGATGGCAATGCACGACTTTGATAACTGTCTACAACTACCGTAGAAGAAGTATTTTCACCAATGACAGCAAGTCCGGAAGTACGTTTTCACTGGGAAATTAGGATTTTTGCTTTGTTTTGTTTTTGTTTTGCTACATAAAGGCTAATTTAATCTTTTTCATGGTCAGTATCAGTAATCAGTATGGCGGTTAATATCAACGGAGTCTAAACTAGTATTGCTTGTCTATGCGTAGGAGAGATTCAGAATCGAGATCATGGACGACCTAACGACAGAAGTGATTGTGCCCGAGTTTGAATATGAATCCCCAGAAGACGTGAAAAAATCTCAAGGCAAAAGATCAGACCTTCCTCTGGCGCCTCCTGTATTCAAAGGTGAAAACCAAATCCCTGCTTATTACATTGCGATGATGTGCAATTGTAGTTTATATCATACTTGCCAAACACTCAATGTCTACAACCCTGGCTTATTCTAGAGACACCTCTCGAAAGTGGATTTCACAAGACCACAAGGACTTGTCTACAACAAATCAGGGTGGCCATGCTGCACCATCGCTGGCTTGAGGCATCCCAGTTCATGTCTAGCTATTGTCAGACACTAGAGGACACAACTGCAACCATGCCACAACTTCAAGCAGAGGTACAGTAGCCCAGGTGCTCAACTGAACACATGGAAACTGTTTTGTGACAGGGTCTATGTTCTATATATCTATATAGATATACACATATATATTTGTTTGTGTGTATGTGTTTTGTCATTGTTTCCTAGATGATATGGAGGATGGGCACTGAGATTTTACATCACAATCCTAATTCCAAGATGGAAGACTACAATAGCTTCTTTGAACGTATGAAAAACTCTGGAGTGAAGCATTATCTGGTGGTATGTTCTTGGCTTGCAGTTGCTGGTGTCAAAGCAGTGATTGCAATTAATGGATATATCTCAAAAAGTCTGAAGGGAAGTGTTTGTTTTTACAGGTTTGTTTGGAACATGCCTTTCACTTTCTGGTAAAGGGAGAGTTTGAGGAGGCCAAACGTCAGCTGTCTATTGCAGAGAGCTGGAGGTATGGCAAGCAATCTGCTGGCCAGTCCCAGATAATTAAATTTATCCAGGCCTATAAAGGTTTTCTGTATTACTTAATCTGGTGTGACAAGAAAGACACACTCTCCAGCACAGGTAAGGCAATCCAGCATGTTGAGATATTAAGCCCCTAACATGATGTATTATACTGAGAGACACAGACAAGATTCATACTTGGTGCTCCAACATCACCTACAGGCCAAAAAGCATGACTGCACCTACAGGGATGCCCTCAGTTAGAGAATTGGCTCGTCACATTTGCTACCCAGTTTCATCCCAGCGCGACAAAGACGGACGCTTGGTTAGACTCCTTTGGTGGTAAATAATTTGTCCATAAATAACGCCTATACCAATTTCCTTGTATATAAGAAAATAAGCAGCACGTGATCTTGATTTTTACAAAATCACTCGACTTCTTTTGGTGACGTTTCGTAAAAATCTAGAAGCCGCTTATCAAAATCTATGGGAGACCCAATGCTTCAAAAACAACATCACAATCTATGAATGTGCAAAACTAGGCATCAAAAAGCAATGAAAAAGACGACCCTGGTGTCAGTATAAAAACGCCAAAAGGGTCTACCCAAGCATCAATTTTTGACACGTTGGAATGAGACTGGGTTATTTCAATAGATGGAACCTGAAATTGTATGGCTTCCTGCCATGTTCATAATTCTGTTTTCTACATAAAAATACTGCTTTTCTTGTCATGTTAAAAGAGTAGTCTAAATTATTGATGACATGGTGGATCCTTCTTAGATGATCCGGATGCAGGTGCCATCCAAGAGATGCACAGCTACTTCCGCCAGTCCTCTGTCAATCTGAAGGAGGTCATGAAGACACCTGGTGTTTGGGATCCTTTTATTCTGAGTTATGTTGATGTGAGTCTAGATAACAAGACCTTTGACTAGTCCCACCAATTAAGAAGTCTGTATAATCAGCCCATTTACATGTGATAACTGCAGATGCTTGAATTCTACAACGATCATGATGGTGCCCTGAAGGTTCTGAACGACTATTGCTACGACAACAGTTTCCCCCCCAATCCGAATGCACATGTGTATCTCTACCAGTACTTGAACAAGCACGATGCCCCTCCAAGAAAAAAGATTCAAGTGTTGAAGGTATAATGTCTTCATAATTGGTTTTAGTTCTGTTTGTTTGAAATGGATTCACGCAAAGTTGTAGTTGGTCATGTATTAATGATATTAATTGTCAATTTTATATCAAACAGATATTGCATGCTATGGTTCCGAGTCATGACTTGATGTTGGAATATATTTATCTTCTCCTGCAGACAGGTAACTACTGCTCTCACTCTCTCAACAGCATGTTACACTGTTGCATAGTGTAGCATAGTGTAACATTTTTAATGACGAATAATCCCGATATCCAAAAATAAATAATGGAGGACTTTCTGTTTCCCCAGAAAAGCAGAGTAACCTTGGGAAGGCTCTAGGTGTCTGCCTGGATCTCCTGGACTACGCCTGCTGGAGGAACAACTTGGATGTTTGGAGCCATGTGAGGACCATCCTCCTGCAGCTCAGGACCAGGTAAGGGCTGCTTCATCTGTCCACATCAGGGCTATGTCGCTGACAGAAATGACACTGGATTGTCTGATTCCTGGGACACATTGCCAAAGCGCCCTTGAGCATCGCAAAGTGCCAAGACCAGCCACGAATTGAGCAAGACTGTTCACACTAGATGTGTTTCTCTGCAGAAGTCATTAAGATATTCACCAATCTCAGCTTTCCATTTTCACATATGAGCTTTACATTGGACAGGGTATAGGCTATATTTAGGAAACTTTTTACTTAAACAGCATCCCAACATAACGTGGTAACATGAGTCTATTTGCTGCTATGAGAACTCCATATAGGCCAAGGCTTCCTTTTCTAATGTTGGTTTGTGATATCAGGTTTTGGTGTCTCTCCTGCTCAAGTGTGTGCCTGCTCGTCTATCTCACTCTTTGTTAGCAAACACCGTTTGCTGTTCCTGAATCAACTGATTTATGTCGGCTGGACAGTCAATGTAATCATCAATAATGTAATCACCCCCCCCCCCCCATAATAACAGTATTAGTATAACAGAAATATTACATGACCTTAGAAAATGTTATTGGTGGGCAGGGGCCAAAATTACCCAGAAATGAAAAAGTATCTGCTCCCTTGCAGTTGGCAGCCAGTGTGTCCCAGGCGTAAGTCAAGTTACATGGTGCATTTCTCAATCATGCCATTGTTTTGTTCCATTTTGGGCTGCTGCTCTTGCGGTGGTGTAATGGTATTGCGTGTCCACCCCAGAGAAGAATGGTCGGAGGTTGCTGAAGAGCTGATGGTGAAAAGAAATGACTGGTGGCCTGCTCTCCATTTTACACACTCAAGTTCAAGCAAGGACCATGGTGAACTCAAGGAAATTAAACGCTTTGTGGCAGAAGTCCTTTTCCCATGTAAGTTATTTATTATTTATCTAGCGTTAGCATATTACTCAGAGTAACAGTATGACATTGGCAGCTCTTGCCAGAAAAGACAACACGCATGTTAAGTCTTTGTAAATTATTTAATGAACACATATAATCTGTTTTGCTGATAACTACAAAGCTGCCAAATTGAAATAATTTGGTCTTGTTTGGCAGCTGCGTCGATGTATAGCTACAAGGCGAATAGACAGTGCAGAGGTGCATCACTTTGCAAGAACAAGAAGACAAAACAAAGGAAAACTTATGTGACCTCGAGAAGATGCCGGGAACGCCTCAAGAGAAAGCGTGAACTAAAAAAAACAAGAAGACCTGCTGTGGAAGACCGCACCAATGGTCAACATGTCAGACCAAGTCTTTAATACTCAGGAATAACTTGATGAGCATTATGAGGTCTTAGTTGCTGGTGTGACACCCTATTCTCCACCAGGGGGGGCTTGTGCTTCAGCTGTGTTGTGTGATGAACCTTACCACATCTTAATGTTTAAAAGAAACTGCTATGTTATATGGGGATATGCTTCCTCACTCGGTCTTGATGTTTGGCTGGAAAGTGGATACGGATGAACTCAAACTGCCTACGTCTGGAAGCAGTAACATTCCCACTCCCCTCCTTGCTTGACCACATGCGTCATCCAACAAGAACTGTCCTGCCGCCTGCTGTCTCCCATGTGCTCACGTTAGTGACTCCCTGGTTGGGAGTGACGAGTACAGTGGCAATGTTGCAGAGGGGATGCGGTCCCTCCACTGCTTCTCATCATACGCAGACTTCTTAGTCCTGTTATCCCCTCCACAATTTGGAGACGTTCGATGCTGGGTAACACAGCTCACTTTCGCAGGCCGTCCCTCCGGCTAGCTTCCTCATGAGGACACTCAGCAAAAAAATGGACCCTGAGATGGACCCTGGTGCTTCTGCATCTCTCTGCCTCCTGACCTGCACTGTCAGGGCAGTGGCATGGTATGTCAGGGACTACATTGCTGCTGTGAAGGAAAATATTTGAGTGATTGACAAATAAAGCAATTTTCTCTGTAATCATTTTTTCCGTTTAGATTCAATAGCTGAATTCAGTTGAAAAAATCCACCCTTTGCTTTCTGTGGCTTGTCAACATGAGGTCAGTAATATTAGATTGTGTTAAGTGCAATGTGTGAGTTAAGCAGAATTTCTGCCTACTTAATGAATTCACCCCTTGTAAGCAAGTGTTCAATCATTTATTTTAGCTCACACGATTAAGACTTTACTTGTGAGTGCGTGCGTGCATATCGCATTTATAATCGATACATTGTTGCCTTTTTACTTGAGTTTTTTTGTTGTAGGCCAGATCCTGACTATGGGCATGTGACATGTCAGGGGCAAGTATATCGTGTTGTTCCATTTCTTTCACAGGTGTCTGTTCAGCTGCTATCCTGTTTCCTAGCTGTCTCAATCTGTCCCTTCACTACACCTCCACATTGGCTTGTCCTTCGCTCATGCACAATGTTAATCTCTCACATCTGTTGTCCTTCTCTGGGTTATCCGGACAGCTTCAGTCCTTGAAAGTAGTTGCCTCTCCAGGCTGGGAGAGCTGAATGTTGGGTCTTGCTGATCAGACCAGCGTCCTTCTCCCAATACCAATCTGAATGCCCCCACAATCAAATAAAAATGTACTTGTATAGCCCTTTTTACAAGTAATGTCACAGGGGGCTTTACATACGTCCATACAACTTCCCTAAACCAACCTATACCCTCAAAGAAGACAAGGAAATACTCCCTGAAAACTCATTAAAGGAGAAAACAAGAAGAAACCTTGAGGGCAGCAATTCAGTGAGGGCTCCCCTCCAGGACAATGGCTTCTCTCTCAAGTCATCTCCGATAGAGAGAAGGAGGCGATGTGAATAAGTACTCCTGCACAACTTGTATTGATCTGGCAGCGGACGCCTCTAGCAACTGTAAGAAACATTACCAAAACAGCAGCTGGCTGGAGGCAGGTTAGCAGAGAAAAAGCTAAAACTGTTTTGCGTTTCACTTTGCCAAACAAATGTGCTGTAAGACACTCCCCCAAAACAACCTATTTCATATGCCTCATATAAATGATGCTTAATCCTGACTGATGAAGGGTTTTTCTTTAATGTTATCTTCTGTGAGGATGCAAAGGACCCTGACCTTCATGCCCTCCTTATTCTCATGTGAGTCCTTTGACCAGAGGGTGGGTGGGTGTGTTCCGTGAAAAGGGACCCGCACCAATTTAATAAGCGTAAGTGCTTTTAATGATTTTCTTGCAGATTGCCAGTTGTGTGCGGTTGCTCATACAGGTCACGGTGTGTGACTCCGTTTGTAAGCGCATCTGTGTGTTTACTGCAGTTGTTAGAGGGTAGCGTTGCCTAGGGTACCAGCATGATGACAGTATCTGTATGGGGGACAGCAGAGAGGTCAAATGTCTTTTTTGTTGTCACTCACTTTCAAAAAGCTCGTCAACATGCTGTCCAATCGGTTCCCAGGTTGAATGTACCATGAAAATGCACTGTTGTTTCTGATGCACTTAAGAAACTTACTGCAGGCCCAGGTCTCTAGATGTCTATAGAGATGCGATGGGCTATACTGGGAGTTTTTGTGCCCCTCATGTCATATGATATGCCGATCTACCGATCTTCATAGTAGGTTTTTGTGCCACTTCCTTAACTAAATTGAGATAAGTGTAGCATACTAGGTTGTTTACAAACTTGTGTGTTCATGTTCACAAAAATATAGAATAGAGGCAAAGTACTCTCATTATGGAAGAGGATGGACAACTAACCTGGTGTCTTTAGTCAGTTTGACCTTTCTATTGTTGTCATCCACCTCTTAGGCCTTGAGAGAATGAGAATGCAGATTCATGTTCATGTGAGCAGATATTAGGGTGAGTCACAAAGAGGAGAATGAGACTACTCGTATCAAGAATCCTGTCAACCCTTGTCAAGCATGGTGATATAATGATCTTAATTAAGACTTGTCATGTTTTACCTGTTAACTGATGAGCTGTAAAATTGAGTCTGACAGTTGACTTGGTGAACACATATCACACTATCAGAACTCTGATATCTTAAAATATACCGGCCCTCTCTTCCCTTTTCCATGCCTGGCAATTTTAGCTTCTCAAATGCCAAGAGAGCCCTGTTTGCACAACCAAATGCATTAACAAAATAGAGCGGCCGGTCAACTGAGTGCATGCGTCCAAGGCCCTCTGGGTGTGTGTGTGGAGGCAGAAAGAACAAGGGGTAGAGCACACACATACACAGAGGGGCTTTCACCAGGTGCATGTGTGAGTGAACAGATCAGCAGGCACATCTCCCCCTGTCCAGCTGATGCTGGCTGGAACTGGTACACAATTCATCCCATCAAAGCTTCACTTTCCCTCCCTGTCAAGCACCCCCCATCCCTTTCTTTCTCTCTGTTTCTCTCTCTCCTCTGGCACCTGCCTCAGTACAGGACAGTGTGAACTGCTTCACCCTCCAGTCATGAGGTCCAGGTGCTGGGGCTTCTAACCGGTCCTATGGGTGTTCTGACAAGATGTCTTGGACCCTGTGCTAATCCAATATTAATCTCTGAATTGCCTCAAGTGTGCTAATATCTCCTTCAAGACAAAGGAAAGAAACCAGACCTAAGGAAGACAGGCATTATACTTATTTATCCAATTAATCAATGTTGCAGGCTGCTGCCTAAATCTACCTTCTACCCATGTTTTAATTTCATGCCTGATACAGCATGCTCCTTAGGATTTCTCCCTGTGTTGTTTGATGCGGTGCCTCCTGGTTTGAGTTGTCTTCCCTCACTATTTATATTCCTCTGTTTCTTTTCTTCTTTATAGGTACACAAGCCCAGATGCAAATACACCCAAAGACGCACATCAGTGAGCGAACAAGGGTCGCGTCTGAGTTGGTCGGCAAGGGTCTAAGAATTTGTAACCATAAAATAAAATCAATCCTCACAGATTGACTGCCGGGGTGACATGGTGGTGGAGCTGCAGGTGATTTAAAGTCAACATGATACGGAGGAAGAGTAGGGAAGTAGGGAAGGAGTTGGTATGATGGTTCTGCTATGGTATTTGGACATGTTTGCCATTTCTCCCTCCTAAAAAGGTATTTGCGTCAGTTATTGTCCTACAAAGTCCAACTAACTTCTATACTCTGTCTATGGCACTAAACAGAGAACACAGGAAATAGAAATATAACTCAAAAGATGGTACATTTTCTCTGATCTCTTATGTCTTAATTGCCTGATTGCCCGGAACATGATTCCTCCTGCATGTGTTCTAGAACCTCCTCAGGGTCAGAAAAACGAAGCCCTGTGTTTTGAGACTGAGAGGAGAGTACAACCAACAGGCTTGAGGGAAGTTAAAAATGGGTGCAACTTTAGCAAGAGGAAGAAAACAAAGATGAATCCTAAAATATGTACCTTCTCCCTCTATGAGATTGAAAATGACAACTGAAATCCTTTGTTCTGGGATAGCAGCCCACAAAGACAACTCAATAATGTAGTAAGAGAATGGAAATCATGCACACATTTCTGGGAGACTGAGCCCAAATCCACACAGTCACTCACCAAAGCAACTATATTTGTGGACAGCTCAAATACCCATTGAAATAACTTAATCCTCCAACAAAGGCTGAGCTCCCCAGATCCAGTATTGAAAGAAAGAGGAAGATCTTTGGCTAAAGGTAAACACTTACTAATTCTAAAGGTAGCCACTTACTAATTCTTCAGTCAACAGTTTCTACAAATTTCTGACATTAATCATTGCACAAAGTCAGTCACCTGAACGGGAGCAGTCATTTTCATCAAAAACCAGTGGTCACAGACAACAAGAAGCCAACTGAGATCTATTGACATAGATCCTACATGTCTTAGTCATCAGAGCAGTAACCTGAACAGGTGAAGTTTAATTTCTTGCGTGCCTGCGTGAGATAAGTGGCAATCACATTGTCACTTTGAATTCCATCAAGATTCAGTCAATGGGCTAAGGAAAAAGGGAAATAATTTGAGAGGGTTTTTACAATGTCAGTCAAACTGCTTTTATGTCAGCTATCAATTATTGTGACTAGACAGACAGACATGCAACACCTGAAATGAATTAGCTCAATGATATCATTGTTTCTTTCATCTTGGTGTTTCTGACAGCTGTCCTGCTCAGAATTGTATCCACACCTCAGCCAGAAGGTCATCTGAAGTGTGTAGTGTGGATTGTACACCACAGGTAACTCAGAGACAACCTTCCTCCCTCCAGGGGGCAGTCAAGTTACCTGCCACAAGAATTAAGTACTGTCACTGACAGTAAGGTGACAGCTTTGTATTTAAACACATTTAATGTGTTCCAGTTATTTCACTGTCTGTGAAAATGTGATGTTTGTACTAACACTAAACTAAGCTTTAGAGAAAGGTTTATTCTAATTTATTCATTTTTTAGGCTGGTTGCAAATAACTTAAGATTGACCTTTTCAATGATTACTGAAATTGATCTGTTCTTTTGTGATTACTCTTTAAAGAGTTTACAGGAACTAACGATTGTTCTTCTTTATGTATCTCACCCCTCCCCAACTCTTCCGCTTTACTCCTGTGAAAAAATAAGCTTTATAGTATTTATAGACTTCGGAGATAAATACAATATTTAATATTCTCCACCTCTTATGTAAGCAAGCCATTCTATCCATGACATATTTAGTATGTAACCTTCAAAACTGGCACATTTCACACTAGCTTACCATTGAGAGAAAATAGTCATTTGAATCACCATTTGATTATGTTTTTTTGTGAAGCAACAACTGCAGGCTATCAAGTGACATGTGTACTTGTGTGTGACTCATTTTCATTTTGGTCTATAAGGCAAAGAGCCCACAACTCCCTCAGCATGGCCCCAAGTGTGTTCATGTGTCTGCCATGTGTGCATGGGGTGTTGTGTGGTTGGAAAATCCAGTTATCAAGCCACATCACTAAGACTGTGGGAGTTTGACAGTGTTGCATGTTGATCTGCCCGTCTCCTCATTTCCATATCAATTTTATCCTGAAAGAGATGTGTGGCATTTCATTTCAGTTGATTTGACCAGATTCATAACTTCCTTTTACTCTCAAATGTTTTTGTTGTTTTTGAAATAAGGCAGATGTCGCTGAACCCATCCATAGCTCATGAGTTTGGTCATGATTCATGATCAGTGTGTGTATGCATAAGTGTGCCGTTTGCACGTTCCTTTCCCCCTCCCCATTTCAAATACCAGTTGTGTGTCTTTTTGTACCATAGACAGACAGCATGGTCATCTGTCTTTTTTTGAGTCATCTCTTCGACTAACTGTTTGTGTGGCTTTGTGCTGTGAAACAGTGTGAGGTCAGATTAACAAGTAACAGGCCGGGTGGCCAGCTGAATGACAGCATTAACCAGAGCACAATGGGACCGTGGGACTAAGCCTATTTCCAACCTGTCTGACAGGCAGGGAGGGACTGATGTCACCCTCTTACTCAGGGTACCGCTGTCACAGGCAGCACCACTTTCACCCTGCTGTCCAGACATCATCAGTGGACCATAAATATTGTTTGGAATTTAGTTCTCTTCCTCAATCTCTTTCCCTGTCTAACCCTCTTTTCTCCTTAATTCTCTACATTTCTCTCTCTTTCTGTCCCACTCTCTTTCTTCTACTCCCACTTTTTTATCAGGTTGGCGACATAGGGCCAGTTTGATGTTTAAAAGGGAAAATTAATAGTGATTGGTGACCTCACCTAGTTAGTCAGAGGGCAAGTGGTTAAGTCACGTCATGCTCAGAGAAGTGGAACAGTAACTACAAGAATAGAAATGTGTTTTGTCATGTGATCAGCTCTCTATACGTGAATTCTTTGCAGGCCTTCTTGATAGTTGGTTATTTTATACAGCAATGCTTCCCATTGTAGCAGTGTAATATACCAATGTTGACTGTTGTGCTGTTGCACAACATGTTGCCAAAGTGTAGAAAATACTAAACAAGTATGATTGTTTCTACATCCCAATCATACAGTTGACATTGTTAAAGAATAAACAATGATCTGTTACAGTATGAAATATTGTACTGCTCAAATACTTACTCAACCATGTGAAGGATGTGTGTGTGTTCAGGGACAGACATCCACGACTCAGCTGAGGAAAAGGGGCAGAGGACTCTGATGTCAAGCCAGGTCCAGTAGCTCCAGATCGTTTATACCGTGGCTTTTCTGAATGAGAGCATGAAAACCGGAGACATGTCAGACTTGAATACCCACAATATTGTATTTGACAACGTTCATATTTATTTCTGTGCGCTGAGACTCAGGAGGAAATCCCGTGTGTGCTGCTTACCTTCCTAATTCTTCCTTCTTTGTTGTAATGTGTGTGATAGCTGTCCATAACCTTAGGATTTGTCTCATAAGTCCAGATCCATTTGAGCAGTATGGAGAATGCTTTCCACAGTGCATCAATTGAACTGCGTCCCATGATGAATGGTCCAGTCCCTCAAAAGCCTGCCCAGTGTTAAATACCTCCAGGACCCGGGCAGTGGACTGTAGTGGTGGTGGTATGTGTGTGTGTGTGTTGGGGATTAGGTAGGGGCTGGAAAGGATGGTGTGCAGGCCCTAACACACCCGAGGCCCTGCAGGTCTCCCTGGAGAGTCTGGCTGTGTCAGCCTTGCTGTAGGTGAACGCCTGTCCCGGAAACAGTTGCTGTTTTTGCATGATTAGTGTCAGCAAGAAAGATCCAATCATTCAGTGAACCTGGATTTATCAGTTATTTACTATACTTGTTTAGATGGGTGACTTGTTTCTTTTTTACAGTGGAGTTCCATTAGTAATGAGTATTTATAGCAAAAGATCATAAGTAGTAACTCAACCCTGTGCAAGTTATGCTTGCGTTCTGGGATTGGGTAACTATAAACAAGGAGAACGATAGATTTTTATATTATTAAGATTGTTGTTAGATATTTCAACATGGAGTGAGTTAAAAAAAACAAGCATACACACATCCAGTGTATCATTCATGATATCAGCGGTCCATTGTGGCATCAAGCAAGTATGCTGCCTGTGTGTTTATGAGAGAAAGTGAGTTTGTCTTAGAGTGAGACAGTGTGTTTCTTTTTATTATTAACAAAATAATATTTGGGAGTTGCTAAGTGACTGTGATTCAGGCCCTCTTAGGGCTAAAGGACAGGCCTGGTTAAATTAATAATACTGAGCACAACAGCCCAACTCGGGGAACTTTGGTTTGTTATGAATACAGGGATAAGGCTGCTAAGGCTGGATGTAAACCAGGCCTTTAGTCAAGAATCTGTCAGACACTGGTCTCTGCTTACGGTCAATGCAAAGAGACTTTCCTCTTTAAAAAAAACAATTCACTGTAAAGTATTGATTAAAAAAATCTTAACTACATAACCAAATAAATGTAGCCTTTAAAATATGTCATGATAAAATCAAACGGATTGCAGCAATGGATTCCTAAAGTTATCCTATTGTTTCTTGATCAATTAGATTTTAGTCTATAAAATACTCAATACAAACAGACTTTCCTTAAAAAACTATTCTCTGTAAAGTATTGTTTAAAAATATCTTAATCACATAACCAAATAAATGTAGCCATTAAAGTATGTCATGTTAAAATCCAATGGATTGCAGCAAGGGATTCCTAAAATCATCCTGTTGTTTCTTACATTTTTGTCTGTAAAACAATCCAAAGTAGCAAAGTAAAACATACTTAAATTTGATGAGTACATAGTTCTGCTCCATAGTTATGGGGGCACAGGTCGACAGACTGTTGAATCTTTGGCCCAGCATCTCCCTCCAATCACTGGACATGTTGCTTTTCAAGCTGTTGAGTGCATTATGTCCATCTGTGCCATTTTTTTGCAGAAAGCAGCAGCATCATCTTATCGTCTCATAAATATACAGCTTCGCTGAGGAAAGCGGTTTAAACTTGTGATTAATGGCCGTATGGACCAAAATAATACGTTATGAGTTCATCTTTTAGCATTATATATATGTTTTCTATCTTTGGTGGCTTTAGGATAATGAAAGAAACACTTATTTTTTACGTGTCTGTGGTATACTGTAAAACAATAACACATTTAATACGTTTTAATGGCTTTTGAAAGAACCTGCCTTTTAGAGCAATCTATCTGCCTTTCAATCCAATCAGAATGGTTAAGCAATTTCACCTGACTAGAACTTGCTCATACTTTCCAATGTGCTGATTAAAGGACTTGGTGAAATTATGTTAGCTAGTCATTTTACGCTGAGCTCAAAACCTTGTTTTGTGATACAGTAATTTTGGGAGGTCGGTAAAGTTTTTATTTAAAATACATCTGATCACTTGCACAATAATATAGAAACAATGTGACCACAACTGAAACTGAAAACTTTGCAAATACCAAATGTCTGTCATGGCCGATTCTTTTGACCATGACTTTACAGACAAGTATCATCTAACTCAAACATGGGTTACTGAGTTTATTTATAACAGATGTATGTGTTCTCTGTGAGTACAAACTGTTTCTAGAGTTACATAAGTTTATAAATTCCCCTTGTACTGTTCTGAATGTGACTGCCTATGTTGTTTTTCCGCCTACTTTTGAGTGAACACAGGAAGTGGTTTGGGTCTTCCTGTTGCTTTAGGGCTGACAAATATCACACAGTGAACTGTCACATTTTCCACACAGAGTAAGAAAAAACACATCTCCATATATACATTTTAGTTCGTCCTTGTAAGAATTAATTTGGCATTCTAGTACTAAGTACCTAAGTAAAATTGTCAGTGGACTTTTAGGTGACCGCATCACTCCAGAGAAAAAAAAACTATTACTGTATTAAACATACATCATTGTTCTTTGTCTTAGTCCAACACTTAGTCCAATACTCACAACTCCCTCCAGTTCTTTTTACAACACTGAACTTTCCTTCCAGAGTGCTACCAATCTAAACCAGTTCACTTTACATAAGTAGACATTGTTTTGAGTGAAGAAAATAAAGCTACTATATTGAGACTTTTAGATGTCTAGTCACATATGCTGAATGTGAAACTTTGTTGACCATTTCTTGATGGTAGTAGGTTTAAAGTACTCATCTTATGTATCAGTATCAGGTTTATTTGCCGAAGTAAGTATACACATACAAGGATGCCAAACTAGCCATGCTTTGAGCACAAAGCTAACTTTAATAAGTAACAAATCTATGAGCTGTATTCACATTATTGCCAAGTCCTGCTGCTGTATTCAATCAACAGTTGGGTACTAATTTTAATGTTATGTAAGTTTGATCATGCTACTTCCCCTATTATCATGGCACACCCATCAACTTTTACCAGTTTGAGTAAAAAAAACAACTCCCAAACCATAGTCCGTTCAGAATATTGTGTTCAAAAGGGTCCCTGAGCAGTTGCTAAGAATAGAAGCAATTTCGCATGCCCTGCATTGTTCACGCTGCCAATTGATATTTATAGGCAGCTCAGATGTTCCTCTGGCTTTGGTGTTGGTAAGACCCTTACACCATGACATGTGTCATGACATGTGGGGCCACGCTGTCGGCCAACTTGGCACTTTCTGTGTGGGGCTCCTGCCAAAGATCACTTCTTACCTTTCATAATGTTACCTCACCTTTTAACACAGTTCAGGAGTTGTGTTGGTTGGGGCTGTGTATGATCCCCAGTGGCATAAGTGGTCAACTTAGTGAGGTTAAAAACTGAGATTACTTGATGTAAATATGGAGCATTTTCACTTAAAACTCCTAGATTTTAAATTTAGGATTAGGAGAGAGAGAGAGAGAGTGTGAGTGTGAGTGTGAGTGTGAGTGTGAGTGTGAGTGTGTGTGTGTGAGTGTGTGTGTGTGTTTGTGTGTGTGTGTGTGTGTAAGAGAGAGAAAGAGAGAGAGAGAGAGAAAGAGAGAAAAAAAGAAAGGAAAAAAAGAAATCAAGAGAGAAAGAGTTCGAGACTATACGTTACACCTCAGTAGGAGCACTGTGTATATAACCATGCATCCTATCAATCACACTGAATCAATCCGTAGAATGGCTCCAACGTTGACTTGGCTCTTCCCCTGTTCGCCAGAGAGCCATTTGATTGGTTGCCAATGACATCACCCCTGCCTAGTAGGACATGGGACTATGAGCATTGTTCATTCGACAGTCCTTACATCGGAAAGCTGATTTAACAGTCGGCGAACACCCTCCGCCCACTGTTGGGTTGGCTCTCACGATATATAACGTGTTAATTTCATATTAATGAAGTCGTTTATTGGTTTATACCCGCGTCAATCTTAGAGTGCGACTTCAGTAGGTTGGCTGACCCCCGTGTATATTATTAAAGAGGACCAGGGTAAAAGTAAAAATGTTGCATATCCACGGCACTGGGACAGGCTGAATGGAGTCAACATTTTCTGTGAGCGACAACAATATACGCCTACGTCTAATCGGAGCGAACAGGATATTACTTAAACATGTGAGTAAACTTGTGATCTTAAGGGTGTGGGTCAATGTTGTCTAGCCTTCAACTTTAGAGAATTGAACGCTTACACTACTGACGAATGCAACATGAAAAGGCATCGTTATCTTTTTTCACGTGATGTAGCATATGCTTCAACAAATAATGTTACAAATTCAGAAATGCAGAAATATAATGCAGCAGATTACATGCAGTCAATCGACAGTGTTCTTTACGGCATACGTTTTTTAAAACGTGAAGTTTGTATTTGGTTACAGCAATGACAGTGTTACAGGCATCCTATCACATTTTAATTTAAAAAAAATTGCTGTGTTTACGAATAACTGTATTAATACAATTCAGTCAATGTGCATCGAATAGGCTACCAATATCACATTCCCAGCACGTCCTCATGCCGGTTTCTTGAATGAATTTATCTTGAATGATTTCCCCTGCCCTTACTGTCGCCAGTATCTAAAATTATTGGGAATAATGCACTCAGTGCAGACTCCGAGAATTTGAGTGTCTATCTTTAATATGTGAGGACATGGCTTATTAAAACGTTTGAGAGAAATCAGCTTCTCTCAACCCATGACTGTTCCAGATGTGATGTGAAGGGATAGACCAAACTGCGGCGTAAGCTGCCTTGATGCAGTATTTTGTCACACCAATTCTGTAACCTTTGTTCAATAGCGTAAAACCTACCGTTTGCCTAAATGGCAAACAGCATTACTATGCTGGAAAATACATTTTCCACATGACCCGCAGATGCTTTCATAGATAGTGTAGATTTTACATTTATGGTAAGGCCCGTCTCTTGACTGTCAAATGGTACTGTACATATGTGCAGAATATCCTTAAACACCTACAGTTTATGTTTTACCAAACTAATTCAATAGCTGAATTCAGTTTGTTGCCCCGGCAATGACAGGAGGTGGATATTTGCTTGCTATTAAGGCTTCATTATTTTGCAGGATGTTTGAACAGATAAGCAAGTTTTCATTCAGGAGACCTGCCATCCAGGCCAACCATTTAGTGTTCAATCAATCTCCAAACAACTTAATATTGTTTAGAACAAGTAAGGTTGACTGTTACTTTCTATGACTGCAGATAAATAGTCCATTGTCATCTTCAGTGGATACATTACGGCACTGCTACTCTCTGTGCACCCTTAGTCCTGATTTAATTTTCTGGAACTTTCTTCTCCTCCTAGAGATGCAGGCCTGTTGAGTTCTCAGTAGACGTCAGCTCTCAGCCTCCCCATGCCTCCATCTCCTCTTGACGACAGAATTGTGGTGGCGCTGCCAAGGCCGATCCGACCTCAGGAACTCCGACTGCGCCTGGACACCAGCTATTTGGACTCAGTTACCTCCAGGGGCAAGACGGTCATCAGCGCCACTGTGGTGAAGATCCAGGCGACCAACCTCACGTATATGCCCTCATCCAACGGCTCCACGCGCTCCCTGTCGTGTGGATGTAGCAGTGGCAGCTGCTGCTCGGTGAGCACCTACGAGAAGGACGCCCACAGCCAGAGCCACAGCCTGAGCCAGGTGAGCGCCAGCAGCCCCAACCTCAGCTATGCTGGGGCCTCCATCCCTATGGTGAGCAACCATGAAGCTCTGACCAGCCACAGCCCGGGCCAGCCCAAGGCCTCCCCCGTCCGGGTCATCCACCCCAATGAGCTGGCCAGGCGCATGGCCCGCTGCCCCATGGGCCATCCCGTGGGGCCATTGCCGGTCATCATTGACTGCAGGCCCTTCATGGAGTACAACAAGAGCCACATCCAGGGGGCTGTTCACATCAACTGCTCAGACAAGATCAGCCGGCGAAGGCTGCAGCAGGGCAAGATCACCGTGCTGGACCTTATCTCCTGCCGCCAGGGCAAGGACTCCTACAAGGGCATTTTCTCCAAAGAGATCGTGGTTTACGATGACAGTACCCTGGACCCCTCCAGGGTGACCCCCTCCCAGCCTCTTCACGTGGTCCTGGAGTCACTAAAGAGGGAGGGCAAGGATCCCATTGTTCTCAAAGGTAGGACTTTCTCTGTGGAACTTGGTGGTAGAATCACCAGGACTGCTTGGAGGGTTAAG
The DNA here is from genome assembly GCA_036571765.1 of Plecoglossus altivelis. Lineage (NCBI taxonomy): Eukaryota > Metazoa > Chordata > Actinopteri > Osmeriformes > Plecoglossidae > Plecoglossus > Plecoglossus altivelis. The sequence goes on along the minus strand of BROE01000004.1, from coordinate 15,827,191 downwards.
GAGAGAGGATGTTGTATATGAAGCCGTGGGGGTATTGTAATTAGGAGCTACATTTCTGCGGCTTCTGTTTTGGGCCTAAAGGATGGATGGAGAGATTTGTTTACAAAACTGCAAGGTCTGTCAGTCCCAATATTTCAAGGACTTTTTGACTCATTTCCATGGTGTGTTGACGGGTGTGCAAAGTTGTTGCAAAGTAATTTAAGCTCTCCCATTTGTTTTATCTGAGATAAATCCACACAGTTGCTTTAGGATAGCTTTAGCGACTTGTTTTGCTCTGTGTAGTAGACTAATATTGTCAACACCTTGCTACTGTATACGATTATGTGTGTATATATCAATAATACTTCAAAAGCTGATCCTTCTCAAAAGAATAGCCACTCTCCACAGTGTTTCGGATTATCGAATAAGTGCAAAGTTGATTCTTTTTCAGTGTAGCAAGACCCAAATGAGTGCACGACTCAAACACACACACATGTTTAGCAAAGATGGGGAAGCAGCTGTTGGTAAATATGGAGTCCTGTTGAGGTAGTAGTTCTTGGGTCTGTGCCATGTTTTTATTTACTGTGTGTGCTTATGTGTGTGTGTCTGTAAAGCTGGAGCTGTTGGCTGAGTTTGGGGCTGAGACAGGGACTTTTGTTGACCTCTAGTCTGCCTCTCTTGCAGTGAGATCCCAGCACCTTAATTCTATCCTCTCTCCGTGTCACTCCTCTCCCCTTGCCACTCCTCTCCATCTAGTGCTTTGATGGAATAGACCCATTTGAACACCCTCTGTCTCTGTCTGAATGTAAAGGATCACATGGAGTGGTTTATGCCGGTCCTGCTTTTTTCTCCTGATTGAATTCCTCTGAAATGGAAGTATTCGACTCCTTCTAGAATCCTTTCTTATTTTCGTCAAACCTGTATCTCACTTGTATGTTTGACTGTCAGCAACACTGCTGTTCTCATTGACACTGTTTAGATGTAGGAGGAAGAGGTGTGAAATTAAGATTCATCGACATAAGGGTAACCAAGATAAGCATAATTGATGAGCAGACCTCATTTTGATTGCTGGGCTGAACCATCAATATTATGTTTAGCGTAAAATGTCTCTTGTTAATTTCAGTTTATTAGCTAAATGTATTTTTTCAAATGTTGCATCAAAGCAAACATTTATTACAGAATGATATACATTTTCAGATTTAATGATTGCTTTCTATATCACATACACATAAAGGAATTAAGGAACAGTAGAACTATAATATAGTTGAATTTAATCAGATTAGAGGATAACATTATACGGGTAGCATTATTGGATTTATAAATACACATATAAACTCATTATAAACAACCTGTAAGTTTAATGTTAACTAACAAGCTTTTAAAAAATCTGTTAAAACACAAATTGTCGTCTTTTTGCAGAATGACTCAAATATGACCCAAAGATACATGCAAATAACAACTAAGTGTTATATATTATAGAGATACAGTGGTATCTCTATAATAGCACCTAGAGAGGGTAGTGAGGTGTGTGCAAGTCTGTTGCAGCTGGAGCAGCTGTCTCAGTTATTTACTGTATCCATCCAAACCAAACTAAACTAATATCAAACATCCAAACATTTGTTAAACCAAAATTTTAAAAATATGAAATAGTGAAAACATTTTCAACTGACATGTCTGTATATTTGAAAAAAGGAAACATAATTACTATCCAGGATTGCATAGATTCAAAAGCATACAACATACATTTGGTCTACTTATTTACCCTTTAAAATGCAAAGCATTACAGTGTACAATGAAACAGGGTTCTCTTTATTTTTTGGATGTTGGACCCTTATATGCAGTGCCTTCAGAATTCACAGCGCTTCACTTTTTACACATTTTGTGAAGTTATAGCTTTATTCCAAAACATTCATATTTTTTTAAACAAAAAGTCGACACACAAAACCCCCATAATGACAGTTTATTACATAGATTAGCACAAATTAACAATGAAAATACATGTACATAAGTATTCCCAGCCTTTGCTCAGTATTTAGTTGAAGCACCTTCAGCTGCAAATACAGCCTCAAATCTTTTGGAGTATGATGCTACAAGCTTGGCACACCTATATTTGGTCGGTTTCTTCCATTCTTCCTCAAGCCCCATGAGCGGGGATGGTGGCACATCCATTTTCAGATCTCTCCAGAGATATTTACTCGGGTTCAAGTCTGGGCTGTGGCTGGGCTGCTCAAGGACAATCACAGAGTTGTCCTTAAGCAACTGTTATCTTGGCTGTGTGCTTAGTGGCGTTATTTATTTAATTTGTGTGGCCCCTCTCAAGAATGGAGTGTGACAATTACGTTGATATGATTTTTTGTTGCTTTTCAGAATGTATTTAACCAAAACATTACATGGCTTGTGTTTGTTTATCTCATGGTGAGATGATGACCATGCCATCAGTTTTATTCTTGGAGTTGCTCCAGTAGATCATGCTGAAAGTGACTCAGAACCATATTGTTGCTGCGTGACATTCTGGATCTGACAACTGGAGCAGTCTCTTGTCCATGATTGTTTTAAATTTTATAACCCACAGTTTCAGCGAAGTTCTTATCAACGCACTGTACCATTTATGCTTAGTGTGAATCGATTTCTAATGAATAGCTCTGGAAACAGGGGTGTGTGCTATGAAAATAAATAATAATTTCCGAGTAGGAAGAAGCATTCTGAAAGGGAGAGATACACTGTGAATTCTTCAATGAGATAGTTGCAGATAGTCACACAGATGTTATCAGAATGTGTTGAAATATTCCCTCTTTCTCCCCATTGTTCTCTGATGAGAAGTAATTTATAAATCAACTGCCTCCTAAAAGAAAGAATAACATAGCTTTTGTAAGTAAAAAGGTCATTTGAATGGTTGAAAATATGCACATTTGTTGATGTGTTTATTAAACCAGAAAAGGGACGATGTTATCACATTGATAGGGAATCCTACCCTTATGAGAGAGAAGCCTTGATTGTTATACAGGTGGTGGTGGAAAACACCACATTATTCATTTAACTCTTAAAAAGTTCATTCCCAATGGGCCCACTTGATTCAATTCAATTCAATTCGATTTATTTTTGTAACGCCCAAAATCACAACAACAGTTGCCTCGAAGGGCGACAAGGATTCCATCATTGGTCAATAAACAGAAAACCACATTATAAAAATGTACATATGATTTTAGCAAATGGACGACTGTCCCGGAACATCCCCTGTCCTTAGACCCTCCTTCTCGGCAAGGAAAAACTACAAAAAACCCTGTGGGAAAAAGTAGAAACCTCGGGGAGAACCACAGTGAAGGAGAGATCCTGCTCCCACGGACGGACAGGCTGTAGATGTTCCAGGACTGGCGTGCATCCATATGCAGATGGACTGTAAAGAAAGAACCCCTCAGGCGGAAGGAAGGGTTCATCTAGATCATCAAGTGCGAGGAGAGTTCGGCTATTCAGCGAAGTGGGTCTGAGGAAAGCAGTTCGTCTGTTGTACGAAGCACCTCCGACAGTTGAGGAGCACCCGGGTCCACAGATTGGTTGTTGATTAACTGTTGTATTCTAATGACCTTCGCAGCAAACTTAACAGGCTTTTACAGTAAAAAAAACACGAATTTATTTGTTAACTGGCCTGTCAGTGTTACTGTTTTATGATTCTCTTAAGGTTTATGTTCTTTTGCTTGACAGTTAATCAGTAGATCCCAGACTGTGACAGAGGGGGGAACTCTTGTAATGTGTTCAATACATGAACTGAAACCTGGCTACTGTTTGCTTCCTCACCTTACCTCCCCAACACACACTCCGTGTGTGACTGCCCTGCAGCCCTCCTTCAGCTCTCTCCCTCACACTGATGAAGGGGGAAGGACTCCAGACATACATGCAACATGCAAAGTGAAAATGTGTCACTCAGACAGATCCAATTAGAAGTGGATTTCATCCAATTCAAATTGGAAATTCAAATAACCAACTGTAGTAGCTTGGATACTTGGATCCTGGGGTGCTTGGTTATTGTTGGACTTATCTTATTTGGAAGCCTTTGTGTAATACAGCGGTCTGTTATTTTATCAGCCTATCAAGACTGATCTGCAAAATCTGGTTATGCTCTCCCTCTAAAAATAGAACTGGCTGAGAGAAAAAGTGATTATTAAATGAAGGTTATTTGTACCATACAGCAGATTACAGAACTTGCTCTTGATCACACGAATTGTCCTTGTTTGCTGCACCAATGTGTCCCTGACAAACCACCGCAACAAACAAAAACATTTCAGTTTAGTTTCAAACGTCAATACTAGTTTGACTGTTTCCTGTTTCTGATCCTTTTTACCTACCCAGGAGGCCTTAGTTTCTTCAGACAGAACCACGAGCACCTGTGTGACCACTCGCTGCACCTGCACGAGGGCCTGGACTCCGCCGGGGCTTCTGGCCTCTCGGGGGCACTACCTCACTCCCTGCCCTCCACCTCAGATATTGAGAATGCCGAGCTGACCCCGATCCTGCCGTTCCTGTACCTTGGGAACGAACAGGATGCTCAGGACCTCCACCAGCTGCAGCGCTTGAACATCAGCTTCATCCTCAACGTCACCACCCACCTGCCGCTGTACCACTACGACACAGGCCTTTTCAGCTACAAGAGGCTTCCCGCCACCGACAGCAACAAGCAGAACCTGCGCCAGTACTTTGAGGAGGCGTTTGAATTCATCGGTATGTAACGAGCCTGCACAGTGCACACTGTCACTTGCAAGTAAGTGAGGGAGTTGGGTTTCCACAGCCGGGTATGTGACGACAGTTTGTCATGTCAGTCATTTAAAAATTTGAATATACATTCAATTTGCAAGGGCTTGAGTGAGGTTGAGGCCTATCCAAACTACTTTTTATTGATCCAAAGTTGTACGGTATGCTGGCTGCTTTTTGGGGTGTAACTATGGACTTCTCAGGCATACTGTGATGTGAACACTAGGAATACACTCGATTACAAACACTGCTGTAGCCGTCTTATTTAATTTGTTTGGTGGATGCGTTTAGTGTTTAGATGGATGGTGCGTTTAAGGGACCCTTGTCGTTGCCTGGTTGTGTGGAGCCCTCAGTATATACCTCCTCTTATTTGCAGAGGAAGCACAGCGTGCAGGCCAAGCCCTGCTGATCCACTGCCAGGCGGGCGTGTCGCGTTCGGCCACCATAGTCATTGCCTTCCTGATGAAGCACACCTGGATGACCATGACTGACGCTTACAAGTTTGTCAAGACCCGGCGGCCCATCATCTCACCCAACCTCAACTTCATGGGTCAGCTGCTGGAGTTCGAGGAGGATCTTAACAACGGCGTAACGCCTCGCATTCTCACTCCCAAGCTGATGGGGGTGGAGACCATGGTCTAGGCAACCATCCTGCCTGTACACACACTTACACACGCACGCAACATACAGTATAAGAGCAACTGGCTACTTGACACTAGCTGAGTTCAGAGTGAAGGAAAGAGGCACTTTATTTGAGAATCCCCTGCTGTTCATCTGGTACTGTCTCCTGAGGGTTGGAGCTCTGGGTCACTGACGATGAGAAACAGCAGAATCCATGCTGCTCCCGACTGGCTTCTGTCCCGGAAGAGCAGACGTGTTCGACAGAGGAGAGGTCAGTGGGAAGCTGTCCATGCATGATCAGCGAGGAGCAAAACCCGAAGGAAGGAAAACAAATGAACTGCTTTCAGAGAAAAAAGCAAGCTGCTCTGTTGGCTTACAGAAGTAACCAGTGAGAGGAACTATTCCAGCTCTCACCGCAAGCTCTCAACGCACATGTTTATGTTTGCAGGCTCCGGCCGAGCCAGCCATGGCAGTGCCTGTCAGAAAAGATGAAGACTTGTTTGGTGTGTTAATGTTCTTGTTATATTTTTATACGGGGGTTAATAGGGGTGACCATGACAAGCCTGTAGTGGCTTACTGTGCAATAATTTCGGAGCGGAATGCGATTTGAGAGCCTGATCTTGTGTATATATTGTTAATTAAGAGGAAAAAGTTTCCAGCACTATGCTGGAACAATTTTTTGGGGTTAATTGTTGTATATTTACGGCTCTTTTTGCTGGTGAAAAATGTGCCCTTTTGGAACAAAATCTGCTGTAATACTCATGTGGATTGATCTTCTAAAACATATTTTTTCTTAAAGCTTTTCCTAAAGAGATAAACTGTTGATGTATTCAATATTCAAATATGTGATGCTTGACATGCTATCATGCTATATTGTATTAAAACATTTTGTTTATTGTTCTGAACCAGCAAGGTAGGGCCCTATTTTTGATGCATATAGTTATGCTGTAAAGTGCTACAAGGCTGTGTATTAGAATGGGAAATGATGGGGTTTTAATTTTATGTCACTGCTCTAAGGTGTGTCAGTTGTTGTCTGTGCACGTTTATTTCATTTTGCTCCCTGTTTAAAGAATACATGAAAACCATCTCACAGTCCCATTTTGTCTTGATCTTTCTTGTCTAATTTGGCTTTCCATCCCCACATCCGCCATCTACATTAGATCTTAGTAATACATTGAAATAATAACATTTGACAGCCATAAAAACCTGGTAGTGTATAAGTACTGGGAGCAGATAGAAGAGCGGACCTCTATCGTGTATGGCACGTTGCTACCGTTGTACAGTAGCATTAAGATTATCACTGCCTGCTACTGTGGTGTCCCCTTGTCTGGTTAACAATTCTCATTCATTGCCCTACTCTACTGTAGTGTCTGTAGAGTCCAAATGCTGGATTCAAACGAGACATATTTTCCAAAGTCAGGGTAAAAAGTGGTAAACCCCGCACCTAATCTCTTTAAACTACCCATCCCTTCAGCTACGCTGCAGGGACACAGGCTGCTCTGCCTTGTATTTGCGAGTGCTGCTGTCACATGCAGCTCTAGTGCCTCAATTGATGCCTTAATACGTTTGACCAGAGGGCTTGTGTCTGATTTGGCCATGTGCATGCCGACAGCAGCCAACCAGGCTGTGGTGTATAACCTGCTCCTCCCATTCAGCAGTCAGACTTTCAGTAGTTTTCAAAAACAAATTGCCACTTTGCACACAGCATCTCCTCAAACAGGCTGTGAGGGACTATTTGTTCATAACTAGATTGGAGTGTCACTATATGGGAATTTCAAATCCCAAAACACCTGTTTAGCTTGCCCTTGAGGATCATGTTATTGTAAGTGCGTTTCAGTAATGACATCTGAAGGGAAAGCAGGAACCTGTAGCGTTAGCATAAGTGTAATCCACACGGAATGCATTGACACAAGATGGCTGCCTGTGCATGTGTGTGTGACCCTTCGCTGAGTCTGTGAATCTCAACAAAATGTGCTCTTGAATAAAACACTGGATAAAACCAAGCAACAGGCAGCCACACAGCCTGTAATTAAAGGACTGTGCTGATGTTCTGATTTGCCCCATAATCATCCTGACTCAACTGAGGCCAAAATTCCCATGAAGAGATCTTTAACAGAAGGCAAGGGATAGATAACTTCACTGGTCTGACTCATTATGGGAAAGACAGACTGCTTTTTGAATAAAAAAGAAAAGAAACATGCTCTTTTGAACGGGTCACACAGCTAAGACAATATTAAGCATTGAACTAACACACAAGATAACTGAAGTTACACGTAATCCTGTCTTTGGTTGCTATCGTCATGTACTTAGACTTCTTGGTGCTCAACAATATGTTTGGAGATGATAAAGGTCTATAGTAGAGTAGGGGAGTGAAACGTTCATCCTTTTTATTTTATCTTTTACAAATGTCTATAACACCACAGCTTGTGAATTTGTGTACATGACCATCTGCAAAAAAACGTATTTTCACCTGAGCCAATGTAAAAAAGGAAGACCCTGCCCCATATTTAGCTGGCTTCCATTGTACTGTATGCACTGAGGGGCCCAAGCATTTGTTTTTGTTTTTATATTGTATTGTATTTAATTGATAAATGTAATAGTTGTACTGTGCTAATATTCTCTGGATGGAAAACAAGGCATGTCTTCCAGGTTTATGAGAGCCCCACGGGTCTCGGTGCTGTGTGTGTGTTTGTCCTACAGTGTAGAGGTCATGTTTTAAGGCTTTGTGTCTGGCAACGCCTGGCTTGTATGACAGCTCTAAGAAGGGTGCAGGGTGTGGCTTTTATTTGGAAACACACTTCTGTAAAAGAACAGTTTAAACCAGTCCTACTGAATCTGGACTGTTTGATGGCTAAGACTTGTTTAAGAGTTTCACCTTTGTGCTCTACTCTGGACAGAGTAGATTTGGCTACATGGTGGATGTACAGTGCATTTGTGTCTGTAGTCAACAGTCAAGTATATACTATATAGTCACTACTTTCTTTCTATGCACATTCATTACTATTTTTGCACTGACCTACAGTATTGACATGGATTTATTTTTTCACAAAGGGTGCTATTATTACGGAGGCCTTCTCCCACACCTTTTTGCATGACCCGCTCAAAGTTTCCCCAACAAATCTATTGTTTTCTCCTCTACCTTCCTTGAAACTGTTTGAGCACTGTAATTTTGTAATCCCTTACCCTACCTTGTGAAGTTTGAAATAAACAGAGAGGCTTACATTTTAGCCTGAGTCATGTGCCTTTTTTGTTGTTGGATGCTTGGTTTATGGATGTATCTGTTCAACTAAAGCATTCCCAGTTTTCCTAACTCCTGACTTCTATGATAACAACAACAACAACAACAACAACAACAGTGTTGTCCTACTCAGCTATGAGTGGGTCTTAATGCTCCCAGTTCTTCCCTCTCCCCATGTCTGAATCCACACATCACGGCAGCAGCAGAAACCGAGTTGCAAATTATTTGTTGCCCGTTCACTGAACCTTGTCACATAGCTGCAGGACTTATGAGCCTATATTTATTCCAACTCTGCAAGCACCTACCTCCTCATTGCTTGCGGGGTTAGGAGTGTGAGGTAGGTGGGAGATGTGGGGTAGATGGTGAGTGAGGGGTCAAGTTTTTACCATAGGAACAGGCCCAAAAATAGTTTTTAGTGTTGTTTCTAATTACGAGTGATGAGCTGCCTGCCTCATTAATCCTTTCCTATCAGCACCGGGCAGGCCAGGGGCACCAGAATAGCCCTGAGCTCTGATCTTAGCACTGTCGCACGGCTATATGGACGTATTAGGAAAGGCAGCCTACCAGAGTTGGGTCGAGAGGAGGGCCTATCTCTAAACACAGACACACATTGTATACACACACACAATATGCTCATGCCTTCCCTCCAACACGCATGTGTCTGTGCACAGCAATCAGGGGGATCTCTGACACAAACCAGTTGAGCTCTCAGCTTGAGCATTAATGCACCATTAAAACAGTTTCCTATGTCATAGTGGGATGAAACAAGCCCTGCTAGCCTAGTGCTATACTACGCTGCCCTGCTAGCCTAGTGCTGCATTATGCTGCTCTGCTGGCCTATTGCTGTACTACGCTGCCTGGCTAACCCAGTGCGGTACAACGCTGCCTGGCTATCTTGGCTTCAAATATTATGGTTTCCTTTTCAGCTCTAGCTTGGTGAAACATATTGAATTGTGACAGTATGGTGCAGGTTTCGAAGGGCATTGATCCCGTAACTAAACTAGAGTATATGGATTGCATATTTCAACAAGACTGAACTTCCCGTTACTGTAATGGCACCAATGCACACTTGACTATCCATTGTGCCGCCCTTTCAGGCCACAGTTATATATTCTGATCCTAAATTAGTTCTGCCCTGTGTTTCTGTGTTGTCAGCTCTTTGTAGGAGAGTATAAATGTTCCTGCTGAGAGGAGGGAAAAGGAATGGGCATACAGAGAGGGATGCAGAAAGTTAAACAAAGAGAGTGATGGAGAGAGAAAGAACGGGGGACAGAGAGAGACTTTGCATATATCCTTTTTTAAACACAGTTCTCCACCCCACCACGCATAGGTACGCAACAATCCCCCCCACACACACACACACAAATCCTAACCTACAATCATCAGCATCACACACACAATGACACACAAACATTTATCCCCTCCACTCCTGCAGTTCAAACTGTCCTCCGATGACATCACACCCAGCCGAAGAAAGAGAGAAAAAGAGAGAGATGCCAGGGAGATGCAAAGACTGGGTCACGGCCCATATCACAGAACCCACCAAGAAGACTATGGGAGGTCTCAAGGCTGGACACATTGACGTGGCGAAGCCCTCAGTAAACAGGCACCCGGACGGACAAGAGATAAGGGCGTGAGGGAAAGGATAGGATCTTTGTTTGTCCCAGAAGAATGGGTTGTGACCAGTACATGGCGATGTAAAGAGAAGGCATTCTATAATTCTTAAAAACTGCTTTCCTTTTGAGCCTGTGTTATCTTTGATAGCTATTTGTTATCACTGACAGTCCAAATCATGCTCTTAACAGGTGGTGTCTGTGTGTCTGTCAGCCAAACACGCCAAAACCAACGTGCTCTGTGAGATAGGCCAATGACACCTCTTTGGCTTTCTGTGTCTGAGAAATCGTCCATAGAGCTGTGACTCTCTCAGTCCGACCAAACCTTGCTCTTTAGAACATCCCACCTCTCTCTCTTTCCTCCTTCCCCCTCTTCTACCCTACTCCACCCTCTCATTTCCATCTCATCTCAGTCATAGGAAAACCCCTTCTAACCCTTGTGTATCATCCCTGCCCACTTACTGTATGGCAGACAATTGTGACATTGTAAAAAAATTTATCAGAGAACTATGATTTATTCTGTAACATGCATTTGTAATAAACACATTATACCGTGACATAATTTTTTCCTGAAATAAAACTGTAAAGTTACAAAGAAAAACAAATCAAACAATTAACTGGAAATGAAGTTAATGGATATGTTTTTATTTTATGAGCACAAACACACTCCGACTCTGTGTTCATCTTAATTCACAGTTGTCAATGTTAACAGTATGAGAAGTTGACAAATTGCTCCTGTATTAGTATCCTTGACATCTGTCAGATATGGAGGATTATATGCAGTGTAACTGACTCTGTATATCAATTACATCTGTTTCCTTGGACACATGCACAAACAACAGCTGCAGAGTTTAACAAGCAGCATATCCAATTCAAGCACACCGTCCAAAATATCATGTCTGAAAAATGTCATGCTGATTAAAATAGACTATAGCTTTTTGTCATGTCAAATCTAATCATGTCATGGGATATAATCACAAGTAAATAATCCTGTCTGGCGAGTCAGAGGTTGCGATGACTTATGCTAGAATCTTAGTGTCTGAGAATAAAGCCGTTGACCCTTAAAGTCAGTGCTTCAAACCTGATTGTGTAATTACTTGTATGTGTCATATTGTCATATAAATTAGGTATATGTATCACAGTAGCATGTCAAATGCATGCTTTATGGCAAAATACTTGTCCTGCAAAAATAATTGCCCAACAGTTTTCAAGCAAAGACGATACATAGTATATAGGGGACATGCTAACAAACCCATTTTTAAGGTAAAGTTAGGTTGCCATGGTGCTTCATGGTATCCACCAGATCTGACACTTTTGAGCGGCTTCATCTATTCGTTGAAATCAAATCCAGTCTTTTGTGAAGCATGAGTATCATTTTAAAAACATTTGGGAGGATTTCATATGGCTTTAGAGCCTAGTGATCTAATAAGTTGCTCCAGGTTCAATTTTAGTTGTAGGACAAAGGTAATTTTTTTCCCACTGTAATTGAAACCTTAGCTATGATATGCCTTCCTTTACATGTAATTTGATGGGCGATGCATCTTTAGCATGCAAACCAGGTGATCTCAGGCCCATCTTTTTTGGAGCCTATGAAACAATCGCAATAAACTAACAAATACATATACAAACATTCTGCAATAGGTCAGCACAACCATTCATATACTAATGATCATATGCAATTTTTGTCGATTACCTTTGGTCATTTCATTTCAGTCTGGTCTATCGGTGAGCACTCCTTCCAGGGGGTCTTGTAGTTCAAAAAGAGCAGGACAGAGCTGTTTTTGTAAGGTATACATAAATGCCACACACATTTTCTCAGGATGGAGACATTGTTGGAATTTAATCAGGGATTTTATAAATAGAACTCACTATGATAACAATACAGTTGCTCCCAGCATGAATACTGCTATTGCCTGCTGAGATTTATGCAAAAGTGTGAAAGGGTTAAATGCTGCTCTCTGGTGGACAGTAGAATAACTATTTTTAAATTCTGCATGGCCTATGCCTTGAATAAGGTGTAAAAACGTTTTCGCAATACAATTCTAAACCAGTGATGCATACTAGTTATCTGTAGGACATTGTCGTATGTTCCATAGCTATGAATAACCAAACATGTTGGACTGTTTGGGGTTGCTCATCTACTATGCATATTATCTGGTAAAAATGACCTTATGTTAAAATCCACACCTTATGTCATGATGGGGCTGGTTTTATAAACATACATAAAATATGCTTCACAAACATGTTTGCAATTTCACTTACCCCAAAGACAGAACTCAACAAGTGACTTAATTGTTAGAAAGAAGTTGTTTATGTTTTTAGTTAAGATCAAGTCCTACTCTCTCATTGGGCCATTGGACTTAAAAAGAAGATTTTTCTGGTATTCAAGTATTTTATTAGGATATCGGAAAATCATCTAAAAGAAAAAAATCTCTTTCAGATTTCTAATTTTTATCATCCAATCAATCTTCATCCATATTTTATACTTAATCTGTACTCCTGTAAGACTCATCCTTCACTCTTACTGCGGTTTCCCCCATTGCTTCCCAACAGTCTGTTATTCTAATAGCTTGTGTTGTCTGTATTCCCTATCTGAACATGCAATAGCTCCAGACCTTTTCTATTCTCAGGTATCATCATCTAAATCAAAACAAGGGGGACAGTGTTCTAAACTCTCACTATGCTCTCTCCTTCCCTGTTTGTCACCACTGTAACGCCAACTCCACCCTCTGATTAATGTGTGTTTATCAGACACAGCTGCTCTGCAGCATTAAAGCTGTCAGGATCCAGACACCCCCAAACCTGTTCTCATGCATACACACATGCGGACACACGCACCTTACCTTCATATACTCTTTTCTCCTCTCTATCTCTTTTTCTCCCCATTAAGGAGGCTACTGGTGAGACATGGCAATGGACAGGGAAAGGCAAGGCAGGACACTAAGACGATGTAAAGGCAATTAAAGTGTCCTTTTTGCTGTGGTATAAACAGGTTGTAATGTTGAGAGGAGCCACAGCCTGTTCCAGCCTCCCTGTGTCCATGACATCAGTAAACACAGAGGGAAGGTGCTCCGGGAAAGGACCCACTGACCAATGACAAGCCAGTCTAAGCAGAGGTAGTGTGGGATGCAGTGAGTCTGGACTAGCTCGTCCCATGGTAACCCTCTGTGTGTGTAGGATGGCAGTGTGTTTGTTATGGTTTGGCCTAAGAGCAGTCTTCTTTCAGGTCCACTTGACTTGTGGAACACAAACCCCATGAACAGGCCAAGGATGGAATATTGAATGTAACCAAGGGTACTGGGACAGCTTTATTTCTGAAAATAAAATCATTTCTCATGGGAGAAAGAGAAAATGATGGCTGTGTGATTCCCTCCAACAGAGCTCTGGCTTCCTCCAAAAGACTTTTGATTCTCTTTTATTAGATTTTTGCAGGCGTTTTCAGATGAATTGTGAAATAGTGGTGTTTGGAAAAACAATCTGCCAATTACAGATTGAGTAAACACAAAATAAGTGTTATGTGGATTATTTGATAGTCCCCACTCCCTGTTCTTTTTGAAAGGTAGAGTATTGTATGGCACCCCTTCTCATCCTTAGATTAACCTCTAAATCCAGGTGACTGCTCACCAAGACGTTTGTGGGAGTCGCAGAATTTTTGAGTCAGTCTGCTTTTGTAAGCATTAACAAATTCTTTGTCATTTTACTGGGTCAAGCATGCTCAATCAATCAATAGATTTATTATTTATAGAGCACTATTAAAACAACTGTCATTGACCAATGTGTTGTCCATAAACATAGAATGACATGGGACTCTTTGACCGTGCAGCTGGTTTCTCCTTCTTGATTTATCTGGGCACATCAAAAGCTTAGTTTTTTTCAATGAGTGGTCTCTTCCACTCTACAGCAGTCTACTGTTTGGATTCTACTCTAGCAGTTGCAGATTTTAAGAAGAGAATTTGACTGATCAATGATCATATTCTCTATTACATTAAAATTGGTTGAATTGTAAATGATGAAAGTACTCATATTCAGAGAGGTTCATGGTATACATCTGAGGTTCGAAGCAAAAGAAATAACCAGCACAATGGGACAGCAGTGACGATATCATATCGGAAAGGATTTAGCTGCCGAAGTGGAGGGCATGGATCTGTGCACATCCTCCTTCCTGGAGCGAGAGAGAGAGAGGTGGCATCAGGATTTTATAAAAATTTGCACCTGACAGAAAACAACATCCTGTGACCTTTCAGTTGGAAACACAGTATTTGATTTAACAGACTCACTATCACTCTCCGTTGTTTTTATTATAAATAAACAAAGTAGAATTGTTAAAGTGCAACTACACACCTGGATTAGAGGTAAGCATTCTGGTATTGATCATTAAATAATCCATAGGGAATCAATATCAGGATTAATGAGATTACCAGTGAGTGAGGATTACCTACGGGATTAAATCAATTATCAAACAAAAGTGTTTTAGATGTTTAGTTTACTCGTCAGCATAATTAGGTGTGTCAAAATATCACTACACTATGCCAGTAATCTGTCAGTAGTTAGGGTTAGGATAATTGTTTTAAAAACCAGACATTGTTTAATGCTGAAATACAGTAAGTGTGTGCCTTGCAGAGATGTTTGTGAATTAGTTAGCAATGATTTAAATTTTTGCAATAAATCATTATGACCTAGACTTATGACCACATTGCATCAAGGGATGTTGCCATGGACCAAGAAAACCGCACATCCAGTCAGTATCCTCTGTTTCAGCTACAGTGGACAAAGGTTTGCTCAACATCAACATTATATGGTTACTATGTAGTACATTAAAGGCAAGTGGAGGCTGTAAAGTAGGCTAACGGCAAATGCACATTATCATCATCTCACATACATAAAACTTCTGGGGAAATTGTGATGTGTGCTTGTAGTCGCTGCAACTGGGGCATTTTATTTAACTGGATATTGCTCTCTCAACCCTACACTCAGGTTCTGTGGCCAATAAATGATAAAATGAAGTTCCTGGTAGAGTAAAATATATCAACTCAAAAGTCATAAATTATACATTATAATATAAAGGTACTGTGTGAACGACAATGTTTTAAGAAAACATTTAACACGCATTTAATTCATGTAATTAACTAAATGTGTGGGAAGAGTAAGTTTGATAATATATTCATTAATACAATTTAAATGTTGAGTCACTGTACATACACCAAACAATTGTTAATACATTTTAATCTTAAAAAAAGGATGAGCATTTGAGCCTTTAAACAAAAGAAGACGCACGACTTTTAGGGTCAGAGTCGGTTGGGTTTCATCTAAGCTGTGAACAAAAATAAATTGCAGCAGACATGACGGAAGTTTTCTATATATTATATGGATCACTCCATCTTTTCAGTGTCAAGATCCTTTGTAAAAGCAAAGCTGAAACAGCTCGTGTTGGCTGGTTTAGTCACCACCCATGTACTAGAGATGCGTTTTACACTATCTGAGAGGGTCACCAAGTAGAGTATGCTGGATAGTCTGCCCAGATTTGGGTCTGAGCAGAGTTAGAACTGAAACCTCCTGCTACATTAACCCTGTTCAATCTTGGTTCTGCGTCTGCTTCTACTGTAGGTTTGAATTGTAGTGCGTGTACTCGAGTAAGGTTAGCACATCCCCAGATGGAAAGGAGGAGAAAGAGAAACGGATGAATTGTGAACTTCAGTTAGAACCTCTGGAGTTGAAGGCTGAGAGAACAGACTCACCACCTAACACAACAGGGTCATTTTACGTGAGTAGGATCAGCACCTTAGTTTCACCTTTCAGGGAGGATGAAGTGGCTTCCTATTTCAAGTTCAGGTTGTGCTTTATTGTCATTCCGCTACATGCGGAGGCATACAGTGAAACGAAATGTCATGCCTCACAGAGCCACAATACTACATGGGGAAGGTGTGGCCTGATGGTTAGGGAGTCGGGCTTGTAACCTGCAAGTTGTGTGTGTGTGTGTGTGTGTTAAATGCAGAGGGTTAATTTTGAGTATGGGTCACCATACTTGACAATACATCACTTCACTTCACTACATAAGTACAGGCAAACAACAATCAAGTAAAAATAAATATAACAATTTTCCCTATACATAAACTAAAAAAGATACAAACTGTACGAATACTTACTGATGGGGAGCTGTACATGTGCAAAGAGTACTGTACATGTGCAAGGAATATGAGCATGTGAACATACATATGTTGCTGACATTACAGGGTCTTTAGTGCAATTTGTGTACACACAGCAGTGTGTGTGAAAAGTGAGCAGTGCAGTGGAAAAGTGACTAGTGCAAGTTTCAGATGGTCTTAGTTTCAGGTGGTATGGGGAGTCAGAGAGGGGCGGGGTGATTAGAGTTCAGGGCTCTCACAGCCTGGGGGAAGAAGCTGTTGAGCAGTCTGGCAGAGCAGGCTCTGATGCTCCGGTACCGTCTGCCTGATGGTAGGAGCTGGAAGAGGCTGTGGGAGGGTTGAGTGGGGTCCTTTACGATACCATTGGCTTTGCTGGAGTATCGTGTTTGGAAAATGTCTAGGATGGAGGGGAGAGGGGCACCGATGATTCTCCCAGCTGTGTTCACTGTCCGCTGGATGGTCTTGCAGTCTGCTGCAGTACAGTTCCCGTACCAGACAGTATAATGCAGTATGATGCAACTGGTCAGCACACTCTCAATGGTGCCTCTGTAGAATGTGGTGAGGATAGGTGGAGGGAGACTTGCTCTCTTCAGCCGGCGGAGCAAGTGTAGGCACTGATGTGCCTTCTTAAAGATTGACTTGGTGTTGGTGGTCCAAGTGAGGTTCTCTGTGATGTGCACCCCCAGGAATTTGGTGCTGTTGACTCTCTCGACAGGCGAGCTGTCGATGGTCAGTGGGGGGTGAACAGCGGAGTTCCTCCTGAAGTCCATCACAACCTCTTTTGTCTTACTCAAGTTGAGGGACAGGTTGTTTGCCCCACACCATTTCGCCAGCTGTGCCACTTCCTCTCTGTAGTGCGTCCTCTCTGTAGTGTGTACGACCTAAAAGCACCGTCTTTGGGCTCCGGAGTAGCCGCTGCATCCAAACGCGCCGCCATCTTGGATCTTCCATCTATTCTTCTATATCTTCTATCCCTTCTAGCAACTTCTGAAGTATTTGTCCTGTCCTCAGAAGTAGACACAATAAAAATAGTTTCATGCGTTAACACATTTCTCTGCCATCGTCTAGCGTCAGCACCTTGTGTTCATTCAAGTGAACAACTGTTGTCCTGTCTGGAAGGTGGTTCTTAAAATCTTTCAGTTACAATAATTCATGTAAACTTGCATAATCAGTCTATACTAGCAGTACACCAATGATCATATGAGGACTCTATCCTTTGCAAACACCAAAAATGTGTAATATCTACGGCACTAATGGCAGGTTGAGATGCCACACCAGCCTCAAGTTCCATATTATGAATACGAATTCGGACCTGTTTATCAGCTGCATCTTCAAATTCCTTAACTTCTAATTCAAATTTGAATGTTCTTCTCTCATCCTTCAGATCTGCCTCAAGACGAGACACAGTTGGAGCCAAACTGCCTCCACTGAACCACCAGACACAGGAGAGGATGGATCGTTTTGGGGGAGAATTACAGGTGACCTCATCACCTACACCGTCCTTCAAGCATGTGGGCGAGAGACCCGTAATCTCCTAGTCCCTAGACCAAACAACTGTGGCCTTTACCATGTCCTCACTCTGTAATGGTGTCAGCACCCCTTGCTTCCACAATCTCAGCCTTGAGTGCTTACCTTTTTATAGCTTTATTGTAGTGACCTGTGACCACTACATGGTCTTCTTTACACAGCCCTAACAAGACCTCACATGAGGGGTTATCAATAAACATACAAACTGTTAACACCGCATACTGAATATCACCGCAATACTATACTACACTACCACTAAAGAACACAATAAGCCTCAACACCACATCTTATTCACCGACCACCTACGAGTCCAAGTAGTGGTGAGCAAGAACCTGGATGAGCCCCCATGTGATATGCACTACCCTCATCAGAAAGGGGAGACTACACCTCGCTGCAAAGACCCAAGCAATCAGGAGAAGAGGCACGGAGTTGTGGGTGTGAGCAAGGGCACAGACAGAGTTGAACCGTTTCCCAAGGGGCATTTATTTAGCCACTGTAGTAGTAGGGAGAAGGGGCTGGACGGGACCGATGCAGAGAAAGTCAAATACAGCAAAGCCCATCCCCTGGCCTATCCTAACTACCTAATAAACAATACTTGTTAGCTGGTTAGCTCAAGCCCTAACCAAAATACAGGTGGTTGTCTGCCCGGATGTAACCTAGTGTGTTTAGATAAGGAAGATACCCTTCGATGTAAGCCCAGTGTGGTGTTGAGGCTTATTGTGTTCTTTAGTGGTAGTGTAGTATAGTATTGCGGTGATATTCAGTATGCGGTGGTAACAGTTTGTATGTTTATTGATAACCCCTCATGTGAGGTCTTGTTAGGGCTGTGTAAAGAAGACCATGTAGTGGTCACAGGTCACTACAATAAAGCTATTAAAAAGGTAAGCACTCAAGGCTGAGATTGTGGAAGCAAGGGGTGCTGGGTCATATGCCAGCAAAAATTCTACAAAAAATTCATTGGAAAAAAAACATTTTTATGCCATTTAAATATTTGGATTAATTTGTCACAAAATCATTCCCTGTATAATTCGTGTACACCACCCAGTGCTAGATTTGAATTCATTTGTCAGTATGTTCAGCTCCTTGGCTATCTTCAGAGCCCTCAGCCGAATGATGTCTTTTGTGATTGACATTGCATCCCAGCGTTTTTCTATTACATATTCATAGATTCTATCATCAAGTTCTGCAAACTCTGTATCGAATCGAATTGTGTCGATGTCCTAATATTTATGAACCTGACTGTATGTGGCCCTTTATAGTGACAATGAAAGCATTCCCTCATGTCCTTACCAAGAGCAGAGGGAGGGTAAACTGAATAATGAACCAATCTAGCAACTTGTGAAGTATTTGTCCTGTCCTCAGAAGTAGATGCAATAAAAATAGTTTCATGCGTCCTGTTTGGTTGCTTTTTGCTGATTTTGATTGATTGTACTGGCCAAACAGTTTGGAAATCAAAATTCCTTTGATAATTTGAGTGAGAGTGGCTCTGATGATGGAGGAGTAGCGTAAAAATGTGTTTCCTTAAAATTGAAAATGATGGAAAATCAATGTAACTGGAAATAGTGTGTTGAACTTGTTTTTATTTACGGAATTCAATGGTGTCTCATTATTAAAAATCGGTCTTACAATTCAAAAGTTACATGTATAAACACAAGTCCAAATTTGACTTGTTGCTGCATATTCAGATTTATTTGCCTGCATGAAAATGTTTTGTGTTCCGATGACTTTCTTGCAATACAAAATCAACATTTATAGAAAGTATAGAAAATGAAACAAATTAGAGAAGATACAATTTTTGTGGAAATTGAGAGGGTGTGCTTGCGGCAGCCCCACATGCCCATAGAGTCCTGGTGTTAACTGATATCAACCATTCAGTGTCCTTACACTGGTTTTAGACAGCAAAGAAAAATTATGTAGGTTGCCAGACTAATTCTGTCATCTGGTGACTAGGATTGTAATTTCTGGAGAGTGACCATTTGTTGTTATTTTTTAAATTAAAGTCATAACCATACAACCAACATTTTATCTTGTTGATAGTAATCAGATTGATTGCAATACCTTAGTATATACCATGGTCTGGGTGAATTCTCGATACTTGATGGCTGCAGGGGTATCAGGTGATAATGTACACCCACTAAGTAGTTCCAGCAAAACTGTTCACTGTTCTAAATGATTGTGCTGGCTACATAGCAGGAGCATGTCTTAAATTACCATAACAACAGGGACGCAATCAAAGGCTCTGTTTATAGTGTTGCCTTTAACAATCTAGCAAGTAATTGAATTACTTCAATATTTACCTATATAGAAAACGTATCTTTATTGTATCTATGCACATGCACATCGGTAAGTATTCGTACAGTTTGTATAGTTTGTATCCTGTTTAGTTTATTTATAGGAAAAATGTTATATTTATTTTAAATTGTTTGTTGTTAGACTGTACTGTTGAATGTCTGTACTTATGTAGCACCGTGGCTCTGTGAGGCACGACATTTTGTTCCACTGTATGCACCCGCATGTAGCGGAATGACAATAAAGCACAACTTGAACTTGAACTTGAACTTGAATTAACTGTCAGTGTCACCTAACCGCTTATAACATACCATCGCCTATTCACCTCGCAAGTCAATCTAGTAAGGCTACGGCCAACACGACACAGTGCAGTGGTATTGCAGGTTACTGTGGGCTACTGACTGTACACATGGCCAATTATTTTGTTCATAAAAATGCCATGTCACTGTTCCATATGACATGGCTACTTTCACTTTTACAACAAATGAGCAATGTTTCAGTAAACATCAATAAGACAAGTCAAAAGTTTTTTTTTACCTGTATGCTCAAACTCAAATAGTGTTCATACCAAATCAATTACAGTAATCTCAATCACTGCAATATCTTAGAGAATATAATCTATCCTATAAAGGACTTCATCTCCCAAAACGTTTCACAAAAAAGTTAATATTTTTATAGAGCTTTCTTTGTAAAAATGCCCTGTCGAACATTTGTTTGGTTGGAGACTGATTCTCTCACACTCTTGCAGATGCACTCTTCCATTTCAAAACAATATTCATTGTCAGTTTTCGTGTTATGATTCAGAGGATGGTCAGGCAGCAGAAGGCATAGGTGACAATATATAATATTTTGTGAAAGCGATTGTTAAACGTGCCCCCTCCCCCCACCTCACACACTTCCATCACGGTTCACACACGCTTTACCTCTAAAATGGTTTCAGAGACTGTTTAAAGCCAGGGCCTCTGCTGGTCTGGTGGGTGAAGTAGGCGACTCGTCTGGGCAGTGGGGAAGTAATGAGTTGGTGTGTGTAAGGGTTGGGGATTGAATGCTGGCTTGGGTGATGATGCAGTCTTTTTGTCATAATGCAGGTGGGGAGAAAAAACGATGAAGGGAGGAAAAGAGGGGAATGGAAAGGCGTCCTCCCCCTCCAGTTGCCCAGGCCTGACATGCATGTGCATGCTGGTCATGCCCACCATGTACATCCTAATTGGGGAAGCAGTACAGAGGAACGGGCTATGGTGATGTGTCTCAAATTCAGGGAACACTCACCTGAGCAACTGAATCACATTTAAGACTGGGTTTAGTGTCAGACGAAGGACATAGCACGCCCTCTGGTGCACAAAGGAAGAGGTGCTCTGGAGAAAGTCAGTCTGGGACACAGGTTTGGTTCTCTGTCCAAAAGCAAACAATCCTTGAAATTGAAAAACGTGTAGCAGCACCCATCTTATGCTGTGTTTTTGTAACCTACACCAAGGTCGTGATGCCCACTCCTACAGAAATGTTTTCAGAGGTGCCTAGAGTGTTGGGCCTTGGCCTGATCGTGGACGGGACCAATGTGTGGGCCACCACTAGGTCCTATAACTTGAATTGAATGCTAAGCAACAGATGCCATATGAATCAGCAGTCGATGTGTGGTTTGGCAGTTGCCACCTCTGGCTCAATAACACCTCAGGCTTGCTGTGGTCTCTGTGTCTACTTTCTTTTCACTCCCACCTCCTCTTTTCTCACTCTCCATCCACCTTTTCCTTCTCCCCTCCTCTCGGCTCTCCTTGGTGGGCTCATAAAGGGGATTTAATAGAAAGAAATATAAATCTGTGAGTGACAAACTCCAGTCGAGGCACTGCAGGCCACACTGCAGTCCTGAGCTGTAAACCTAGGACCTCCCACATACCCATACCCCCTGTGACGATCACGGGCACTGCCCACTGTTCAGACTCACCATTTGAAACCACACATATGTTTATTTGCACAGATCTCACAAATCTACAGGGATATCTGACAGGGACAGTCAACACAAGCCCAAGACCTGAAACTACAACATGGCGTGACATGGAGTGCCCCTGTGTAGTAATGAAATATCAAGGACACTGAAAGTGTGTGTGAGGGACATCTGTTAAATGGTGAGCTATGTTCTTGGGTAGCTGGCAGAATTATGGTCAAAGCTTCCACATTAAGGCAGTGAGAGATGACAGAAGCTTTGACCATATGCCAAGTCTGTACAATTACCCTGTCTGATACGACCATTCCCTAACAAGCCCTGTAGGGACTGCTGAGTGTGACTCACTGTCTCTTAAATGCAGTCACTGAGAACACGCTCCATCACAGATGTGGTGATTCAACAGCTCTTGCTGTGATTTCATTGTCCATGGGGTGGCAGTGTCAGGTTTCCTTTCGGGTAAACATACAATACTCTCAGCAACACTTCCCCCTTACTAAAACGGCTGATAAACCGACTTTCAGACGTTAAAACAACAGTTCGGACTCACTCCCGAACTGCAGCCTGGAAATGTTCTTTCTATTCCTCTTAGAATAACCGAGTGATAGATTCAGCAGGCCCACTTCCTAAATTAATATTTTTGTCCAACAAAGCCCCTGTATCAAATCTTTGAGATTGTTTTAGCAGGCTCTAACCCAACCAACCTTTTTCTTACTTCTGAAAGTGTCGAAATCTGCTCCCCGTTTTCCATTCAACAACAGCGGCTGGGATTCCACTGAAAGTTTGAGATGCATTAAATATTAATGGTAAATGTTAGTGATTGGAAAAGACTCTTCCTTTCATGTTCCAGAGTCCGTTTGCACATAATATCAACCGCGGTACACAACAGAGTTATAACGCCTGGCTTAGTATATAATAGTCCTATTTAAAACACTGTCCTCCTTCAATTTCCCAGTTCAAGTTTTCTTGACTTGAAGGAATAGGAGACCTTGTAGTACATGGTGGTTATATGTAGATGACTATTAGATTCATATCTCAGGATCAATCCCAGCCCTGCAAGATCCTACTTCCTTAACAAGTGTGGCTCCGCTGTCATGCTGGGTGGTTTGGGCTGGCACACAATACGAAGCATCACTCCTACATTGTGTTAATGGATTTACTTAACTCTCGGGTCATGACTTGTGTTTCCCAATGAATTCAAGTGTCAGAAGTCGCAAATCAAAGCTTGGGATAGGTCAGGGTTCAGTTCAGTTTGGAAGTCTCTCCCAACATCGTCCTTCTCTGCGCTTATCTGCTCAGTCGCCTAGATGGTTTGTTCCCCAGACTGTTGAAACTGTATCCTCTGACCTGGCCCCTGTATGGGACACTGTTATTGATGTCCCCTTGTCAAAGAAATATCCACCCATGTCATCAGCCCCCCTCTCCTTTTTTAAGTAATCACATAATACCACAGCATTTGCATTACTGAAGAATTTTACTGAATGTTAATGTATGTGATACTCCCCTTTCTCCCAGCTCTCCTTGCCTCTAATTTGAGTGCAGGTCATAGCCTACAAGCCGATGGGATTCTATTGCGGCTAATGCAGAGGGTAGGGTGGGGTGTGAGGTGGAAGGAGGGGGAGTTACCTAAACAACATAGTTTATTAGAGTTTATTATGTCACTATTCAGTAAAGATACATTCAGGGCTCATTCACTCAAGTCTCATACATTTGCTGTGAGACTCCTGCATTTTAATCATGCTTACATGCAATACCTTGTATTTCTCACACTGAGAAGGAACGGATAACTAATACGGAGATATCTGCCGAGTTGATTGTTGCCTTGACTTAACCGGAGTTAAATGCCACTTACCAGTCAATCACACAAACAACACCCTGTCTCTCCCACCCCCCACTGTGTCTTCTGGGATTGTTTTACCCAAACGTTGACAGGCATGGTAATCTCACACCAAAACTTTATAGAAATTGTCAGCCCCGGATAGGCCTACATTAAACAATAGCTAGACTGTGCTGCCCAATTTTGAGTCCCCATTCACCGCCTAGCCCTCAGAGGCATGTTAATTAACCGGCTGGAATTATCGGTGCAGACGGAGAGCCACACACAAGCACATTCCGCCCCAGTAATCCACTGGGTTCGTTTTCCCCGGACCTCCGGACGAGGTCAGAGAATGAGGCGGAATGGGTGAGTCAGAGCAGCTGAACCGACTGCCATTAAATGGTCAAATGCTAAAGGCATCAGCGCTAATGTCAGGTGGCCTCAGACACATTGTAGGAGAGCCAGGAAAAGGATACTTGTTCAGCTCACACTTCTCCTTACTCGTTCAATCTCTTTTTCCTCAATCGATTACCGGTGTCTTGTTTCAGGAGCTTACTGCAAATACCATTAGTGTGAATGGTGTTTTCCCTGCCCCTTTATTTCCAGAGAATGCAAATGGAATCACACAAGTTATATAGTCTTTCGGATTATAAATTGAAATTAATAGGATATAAAAGATCAGAATACAGAATCATCAGTTTCTGAATAAAACACATATGGTCCGCCACCACTTGAATCAATGACAGTCAAATAGTCAGTATTTACAGAGTTGATATCTATCAAACGTGGTTATGGCTTTCTGTAGATCTCAGGTATCCATCTGGTTTTATACAACAGAGCACCCTATGTTACCTGAGGGCAGGCTTTTTTTGTTTTACAAGGATGCAATGTTATTCCAAGGCCACTAGAGGTCCCTTTTTAACTCTTTCATTCACAGTTCACCACATTGGAACCGGACTGAATTACAGGAATGAATGAAAAGGTCAGATGATACAAGCAACATATTACGATCATATTACAGTTGTTTGGATGTCGACATTTTTTACATTCTGTTCAGTTTTCCCCCCATTAAAGCTATTATTAACAATTTCAAAGGCCATGACTGGACAGTTTATCTCTTTCAATTATCATCTGTGACATGCAACATCATTTGACTCATCCTGTGACTTATTTCTGACAGTGTTACAGGAAATTAATGTCTCTCACTTTTTTGATTAGCCTACAATCATTGGCCAAGTTACCAGGCTAATTAGCAGCTTTCAGCAAGTCTCTGTACACAGGGGTGTGGGTGTTCTACTGGCTGACAGAGAAAGTAAACACAGCAGAATTCACTGGAAGATCAGCTTTCTAATAAACAAACTGGCACTGCTATGTACTCCCATTATGTTTTCAGCAACGGCATAGGTTTCGTTTGAACGTTGATGGGGACAAACATTTTCCATCCCCCTAGATGCTGCTCTTCAACTAATTATTGCTGAAAACTGTACATAATAATAAGATCATGTTGCCTTTATAATTGCTTTGTTTGTGTAAAAATGAAAACATGATTATCAGAAAGAATGTTTTTTAATGCACGTGTTTAACGTTTTTTTCATGTTCTTGAACAAACCACTTGCACTTGTTCGAACTGTGTTCCGAGGCCACACAAGATTGAGTTTTTAGTCAAAAACACGTGCATAAGCGAAAAGTAGGCGGTTTTTGTCAAAATGCTAGTGTATTATTGTGTTTAATAGAGTTTAGACAGTAAGGACAGGAGATGAAGGGGAGGGTGGGAGGGGGGAACTGTTGTTTTGCAGTGATGCTTGTGATGTGCTGCTCTTGTTTGGGGCTTGTGAGAAAGGAAGCGGCAGGAAGATCAATACATCCTCTGCGTAGTTTTCCAACAGAGTGTGACGTGGGTGTAGGGAAACAAGCTCAGGACAGGGATACTTTCCTTATTATGGATTTGACATGAACTTGCCCCCCGGCCCCTCAGAATGTGATGAATGCATTATTGGATCTTCCTGTCTTTGTTAACTTTCTTGGGGCAGACGGGCATCTATACTGCCCTGCTGTCTTTCTCTCTTCACCCCGCTCTCATTCCTCTCTCCCTATTTCCCTCTCTCTCTCCCTCCCTCCTTCTCTTTCTCTGAGGAACAAGCAAGTTTAAGTCACTATATTGTTGTCTATATTAATTAGGTACAACACTGGCTCCAATAATAGCCACTCTTCACATGACTCTTTCCCTTCCTACGCAATATTTGGGATTGACCTTCATTTTAGGCACTTACGATAAAACTCCACAACGCATAAGACGGGCTCTCACAAAGGGAAGCTATTAGCACTTCAGCAGCTGTCCTGGGGCCTTGACACCTTATCTGCTTCTTTATTCTGGGTCTGAGGAAATGTGACCATAAGAACGTGTGTGTGTTTGTGTGTGTATGGGTGTTTGTTTAGGGGAGGTTTTCTAAAAATAAGAAAATAGTCAGTAGACTCACACAATGACAGGGCAATAATCTTTGTATCTTTGAAGACGTCAGAGCGTTGGACAGGAGAGGCACTCTTTGTTCTTAAAAACATTGCGCTATGTATAGCCTCTGTTGTCAACCTGTACTCAGACAATCTCCACAGTATTAAATGCTGTGCATCAGACACTTAAACATACCACAGAAAATAGGATGCGCCCACATACAGTAGAAGGCCCTTGGAGTGATCCTGTGGCCTGTGTGCATCACTTG
Source organism: Plecoglossus altivelis (assembly GCA_036571765.1). NCBI lineage: Eukaryota > Metazoa > Chordata > Actinopteri > Osmeriformes > Plecoglossidae > Plecoglossus > Plecoglossus altivelis. The sequence goes on along the minus strand of BROE01000004.1, from coordinate 15,800,569 downwards.
AGCTCAGTGCTTCAAAACATAAATGTTAAAAAGAACGCTCGATATGCAGTGCAATGAGCCTGGGCCTGGCAGTGTTACAGCCTCTGTGACCTGCAGCCTGTGAACCAAACCACCATTGAGAAAACCAGCCCACCTCCTGTAAGACAGAACCTTTCTTAGAAGAAAAGGAACTTCCTTTGGAAACACAGCTCTCCTTTTTTCTTTTTTTTCCAGATCTGTAAGATTTGGAAAGCATACGATCCAGTGACAGCCTGTCTTTCACACCTCCGAAGGCACAATTGTTTTGTGTGGGGTTGTCAGTGAAAAGAATATCAAGCATAATGTCATTTTCATCTACAGGAGGCCTCCTGCTTGGGCTGCTTGTCTCCACCAGTGTGCAGCCTGATATCTACTGTCTTGCCCTGCTCTCCTCCACAACCCTCCTCTGTCTATAAGTGTGGTGTCCATCGTCTGGCCACTCTGGCCTCGTCATATATCCGTCAAACCTACCCGTCATCATTCCTTCCCACACACTACTGGAGTGGAGGAACATTGCAAAAATACCAAACAAAATCACTGACATTGGGAGTGAACCCAAAGCCTCTGGTATCCTTGTCAGAAAAGCTCTCTAGAAGCCACACTCTCCCTCAGAAAAGCCAGAATCGTGAGACTTTGCTTGATTTTTGTCTGCACAGCTAACCGCTAACAACACCAGATATAGGTTGCTATGAACCCAGATAACCTTTTTTTATTGTGCTCTCTTTCCTGGAGTACAAATCATCAACACATTCATTGCCCAGACTAAAACCAGAGGATCACACATTTCTGGTCAACAGTGACTCAAATTAAAAAGGCGATTGGTGGAAAGAAGGAAAAGCATTGTACACTTTCACAGGGATGTTAGTCATTTCTGGTAAGGTACTAACTTACAATATGTGCATGGATTCCTCCCTTCCAAACAATTTGTTATAATGACAGTAAATCGGAGTGCTGGAGTTGAGCTGTTTCAGAGGACTCTTCACATAAGCACAACAGCGCAGCCCCCACTACACAGGATACAAGAGAATTAGTTGTGCAGAGCTCTGCTCAGTTTCCATGTCAGTTATGACTCAAGCCAAGGACTACAAACCCAAAATGTATCTCAGGGTACCTGTATAAAGGGGGAAATATGTGGACTAGGCAAAGCACTTGTTTGACCTCACTGGTGTTTGACCTCACTTCCTCTAATATGAAGCTGATAATTATAGATTACATATGGCCTTTAATGAGTTAAATGGAAGGATCACGTCCCAACTACACTCAGAATATTATTATTTGTGTCTTAATGTTAAATAAGTAAGTCAGTACGTTTTGTCCATTAGTTTTTGCCATGATGCCATTACTGAAAACTACTTAAATATATACAGGCCTCCTGTCATTTTCAGCATCATATCTAAGGGCCTCTGGGCAGATTTAGTTAAGCCAGTTAATGATAAAATGGTGACAAATACAAAAAATCTTCTGTTGCACAGTCCTAAAGGGAAGCTGCAAATGAGGATGAGGAGAACGTTTTGGTCACTTAACTAAAAAGGAACCTTTGGCAGGAAACACGGTATCTATTTCATGCCTGTTTGTATGCCTGCCACCTGTTCGACATGTTAATTATGGAGGGGCAAGGGGGTTGGGGGCCAAGCCGGCCACATTTACATCAACAAACCCGGATAAAACAGTCTAATTATCCCCTACGGCCGTAAGTCTTGCCCCCCAGCTCTCCTAAATGATCCTGCCCCATTTGCCAACTTGGACAAGGGCCAAACACTGCAAGCTGGTATTTGTAAGCACATCCTAATGACAGCTTTCTTTCAGTGCCCAGCCTTTATGATTGCCATGGGTAGCTTGCAGATGTTACATTGCGCTGGTCCAGTTCAATCACTTACCGGGTCAAGTAGAGTTTTACTGGAACTTGTATGTGGCCCAGAAAAATGGCCACACCGACAATATGACAACAGGCATAGCTTGTGTTGTCTTTACTGGGAAAACTGTTTTGCATTGTTTGCGGTACTTATTTCAATATTTTCATTCATTAAACACTTGTCTCCAAAGCAACAGACGAAGGGTAGAAAGTACAGCAGAAAAAGAAGTGCCTTGTGTCCTAAGTGTTGAAAAGAAGCATAACGTTTAAGTGCACAGAAATTAATTAGTTGTAAGTTAAATATTTAAAAGTGATGAGCCAATAACACAAACAACGTTTTGCGCCTGTGCATATCCTCATGAAATGGGAATGCTCTCATAACTACATAGACAACTTCTAGGAGGTGTGTGTATGTGTGTGTGTGTGTTGTTTGTGTGTGTTTGGGGAGCTAAAGATTTCCCACATGGTGGAGCATTAATGCCTTAATTAGGACGCTTGGGGAAAGATTGAAAGTGCTCTAAGATGATAGGGCTGCGGCTATAGGAAACTGAAGCTGCTCGTCTTTCCCAGTACAAGGCTAATTGCTGAAAAGGATCTGACACGGAGGCACCGAGAGACAGGTAGAGAATGTAATAAGTCACTTGTGTTTGGTCATTTCCAAATATTCTGAGCTAATTCAAGGCTACTTAAATACAAGCTATTTATAAGTACATTCTGCACATGTCAAAGACATGAGGCCATTCTAGTGAATGGTTATTTCAGTCAGAGAAGAAAAATTGAGAGTACAGATCAATATCTAAGAGAATAATTATTAGCAATTTAAAAAAATAAAAAATGTTGGTGTTGAAACTGTTTTCTTGTCTAAAGGCAATAAGCACATCAACAATTGGGTAGGCTATTTAGTGCCTGGGTGTCCTCAATAGGCTGCATGGATAGATTAATCACAGACTGACGTTTAAAAGACGCAGCAGCTGAGGCATATAGAATTACGAATCAACCACAACACGCTGACAGAAAAGCAGAGACTGAGTAGCGGGTAATTCAATAAGCAAATAATACGCCCACATAACAGTATTGACTGACAATTTTGGTTCATTTCTCTAAATGTGATACATTTTTACTGCCCAAATTTCTAACTTCTATAACTCTCAAGACAACAGTGTTTGTGCAATAAAGAGGCCATTTCCAGATTAGTCACTTTTTGACACCTCTTAATAAAGCTCTATTTAGTCCCTAACAAGTTGATGGTTGCCCAATGTAACTTGTATATGGATTTTAACATTCCATGATTCTGGGCATATGGTTGCACAGATAGTATCCAACTAATTAAAAGACACATCGTATTCAACACATCTGTTTTTGGATACTTTTGTTAAAATGAAGGCCTGCTGCTTAAAAGATCACCAGAAAATGAATCCCTTGGTATGCTTCCTACAAGATCATCAGTGAGTAGTTTAACACAGGCCTGCTGAAATAAAAAAAATCTCTATGTTGCCTTTCTAAATCTATTTAATAGACCTAGGTGAAATTTTAGAACATTGCATACTTGTTTTATTGATTTTTATAATGTATTTTGGGAAGTGATTAAAATAACCCCAATATTAATCAGACAATAGGATTCTAATATTGTACCTTAACAATGCAGCCAGTAGCCATAGAGGACTATCCCCCTCAGCCTTATCTTGATAAGTATTTTTTTATGATTAGAAATGATTTGACAGGTTGCTCAAAACGTCAGCTCATTCATCTCTGAGGCAAAAGACCGATCCCCAGCTTTTCAAGCAGTTAGATGTGAATGGGGTAAAATCTTATACAATTTCCATTTGAAATAGGAAGACAGGGGTCTTCTGGGATACACTAAATTGAAACTAGGGCTGTGCATGATGGACCACAGGATATGTCTGCAAATTTAGACATATCAAAATGGCGAAAAAGTCTGTTAGTGCCCATTCATATAAAGTGAATGGCTTGTAATGTTCTCAGCCCCTTGGAGGATACTTGCAAGGTTGAGAAAAGACTGCAGGAAGAGCAGAATGGTTTTGACATAACTTTATTTTAGTGCACTACAGGTTTTCTCTCCTCCCTGTGGTTTAATGTTGTATTCCACAGGGTCTCGGAAGGAAGCAGCCAGTAAATCCCTCCTCCCTGACTTTAAAAGGAAAGGCTATCTGAAGACAGGTGAAAAACAGACAGAAAAATACAACCAGTGTCCTCGCCCACATGCCTTTCCCCTCAAGAGACTCCCCTCTCCAGCCCCTCAGTGTAATTGCACAAGATTCACATTTCAATGTGGCCAGAGAGGCAGTTTGAATGATGAAACATGACCTACTCACTCCTGAAAACATCATTCATATTATTAAATGAACATCCCACGTCTATGGTTCCAATTGACGTGAGTTTTGTGAATAAGAACGTTACATGTGGGGAAAATCCGTATTTTTTACTAATTTGCTTTGCTCAACCTAGGATAGCATGGGTCCTGCTTGAGGGATCTCCATGCTGGAAATTGAAGGCTTTAAAACCACACAGGAGAATAGCTCTAGAGGGGTAAGAATTAGGAAGTCTTCACTTAGCTGGCCATAATGAACTCAGCCGATGTGCACCACTGTAAGGTTTAACATTTTCCCTTTTTTATTGGAGGAAGGAGGTTGAGGTTTGAAAAGTAAACAATGAGAAGGTCTGTAGGCTCCTCAAGTGCTCCCAATGCGCTTCAAAGGACCCTCCATGTGTTATTGACATTTAAAGAGAACTTGTTGATTATTCTTTTACTTTCCAACTCTTCCTCTTGTCAAATACATTATACTCATTTTGTTATTGATAAACACAGAAGTTGAGTTAAGTAATTATGATCAGAATATGGGTGTACTGTATGTGCTGAAGAGGAGTGAAGACACTGACCATCTGGTGGACCTAAGTGCTTGTCACCATAAGATAAATATGTACTGGCTTTTTGATGATCTCCAAAACAGCACTGAGTGGTGTATCTACTCACTCTTCATCTGACTGTGCAATAAATAGATAAAACTCAGAAACAAACTATCGGCGGCAAGCCTAATTTATCCTACAGAAGAATTTGAACAATGATGATAGAAAGGGCGTTTTCCCCAACCGTTAAATGACAGCAATCACTTCAGCTACTCAGCTGTAGGTCATATTGGAACCCACTCTCTTGGAAGATTCTAGGATTGCAGTTGAGTTCAAATATCCGAAGCTAAGTCTTCAATGAGGTTTTTCTCTGAACTGATGTCTTTGTTATCTTATTGTTAACACAGAGATACACTCAGCCCAGTAGGAAGTAGGAAGCTGGGTTGTACAGATGTCATCATCTGTAGAGGTTTACTGCAGACACATTAATAAAATTGTTTCATTGTTACCTTTCTATGGTTTGTTGAGCCGTGTGCTCATTATTCTTTACTTAACAGTAATCAGTGATCCTTTCTGGGCCACATATTACAGGACACAATATTTACAGATCTGCTTTAATCATCTTGGTTCATTTATTTTAAGACCATTGAAATACACTTTAGAAAGTATTTCCAGCTGGCTAATAGAAACAGGACTGCTGTACAAACTATATGGAGCAGTTTGGTTGTCATAGTGTACATTGGCCATGAAGCGTTTCAAATACTGACATGACAGAAGACAAACATGGTAAAATAATAGGCTAACATAGTTCGTTGTAGTTATAGATTTAAACATGTTAATGACTTGCCATACATTGACAGGTTATTAAACTGAAAAAAACATAACGTTTTGGATGTTCTAAACAAGACGTTGTCTGACTGCAGGAAAGCATAAAAAGCACCGTGAAACCAAACAGTTGCAATGTCCAAACTCGCCATGACCGTGAGCCATCTGTTTTTCCCCACAGCACATTGGGAAACCAACAGAGGTCCACTGTGATTCGTAACGTCAATAAATATTGCTTATCCTCTCAGGAACAAACCCTAAGTTGTCCATTGGTGATACGTCAGGGAAATCATAGAGGAGGACAATGACCAGAATGCTACACCATCTGAAAGACATCAGTAAACATGTAGATAAATTGCAGTTAGGAGGAAAACCTCCTCTCAAAATCTACTTGTGGAGGGACCACAGCAGGGCTAACCACAAGACCAATGTTGAAGCAGATCCTTACTTCTTAGGTCTCTGAACTACATGAGTTATAAAAGGAAGTTCTTTTAACAGTAATGCCCCAAAGAAGCATATTTTGAGCAGGAAACCTGAGCTGGAAATACAACACTAACTCCTCTGAAGTGGGAAAACATTTGAACTTGATACTTTGACCTTTTTAAAACTCAGTCTTTTACCAACATGTTTCTGAGACCATCTCATAATGTATCTTTACTTTAGTGCTTGACCACACAAGTTGCACTGCAACATCCAAATAATGTATCTACTGACTACTGTACATTGGTCTCTAAATGTGATGTCACAGACCTAAACAAGCATTTCCAGTAAGGACACACAGGCATGCACATGGGAACACACTGCCCACATAGTATACCCCTTCTAATCTATATACAATGACAATTTTATGATGCTCATAAAATGTTTGCAACTGCCCTTAAGCAAATTGTATTTTCAACAGGCTTTTAAAAAGGCTTAAATTGCACTCAGGCAGCATTGAGATGAATGGATTGGCAGTAAGTATGTGATTTCTTTTTTTAAGACAGGGAATTTTCCTATGCACTAAGGTGCCAAGTGCTGGAGGGGAAAATCAACTCAGTTCAACTATTTGTCAACTCCCATTAGAAACATTTAATAGTTATACAATTTATGGCCCTAGTTTCCAATAGATACTGCCAGTGAAGTTCTTCACTCAAAAAGCAGTAGTGAATGCTACCATTGTTTGTTCTTTCTGAATTATAATCAAGCAGGGCAACAACTATGCTTTACTCTACAGATTGGCTGTTTTTATTAACTGCCAAAGAAATCAGTGACAGCAGGTGAAAAACATCCAAAATATGTTCTACACAATTCTATGATAGACAAAAAGCCTGTGAAAATACATATATCCACTCATCTCTCTAAACAATTACACAACTCATTCCTCCTCAGCAATTGGGGGAGATAAAATAACTTGGCTGTGTTGGCAGATGAGCAATGACAGTACCAGACATCCGTAAGGAATCCACTGAAGCAGCATTTCCAATATGGGGTTCCCATATGGCACTGGTTCTTAGCTGATGCCGATTATAGCATCCAGGTATGTCATAGTTTGTCTCTGCGTGCTTTTATATCTATTGACACAGTCATGGAAAAATAACAGTGTCACTCATTTTCAGAGGGATCAAAGATAAGAAGAGAGATGATTACACCTTTTCATCACTTGCTTTCTGCTTTCCTTACATTTTTAACAGCCAGCTCTTCTGGGCACTATTTTCCAATATTCCATTACTGTATATCTAATGAAATATTATAAAATATGTTACTCATACTATGGACCAAAGTTGAAAGTGTAACTTTTTTATTGGACTATGTAGAATTGCCCATAATACGATCAATAAATGACAGCACTGTGAATCACGAGTCCAATGTTACAGAGGAGCAAGGGGAATCACTGCCTTAGTGAAATACTGCTCTTTCAGGAGCAGTAAAAGACCAGTGATGAATTAGTATGTATTTTTCAGTTTTTTCATCTTGACACATGGAAGGAAATGCTTCTTGTTTTCTTTAGGATGTGCAATTTTTCTCTGTTCATCCATTTCAAATCCTCCTACCGAACCCTCAAGCCATCAAATGCAGGATTTAGTGGCCTTTGGTGGCAGTTATGGCTCCCTTATGAATGTTTCTTATGATACCTAACATTGACTGAGCAAGGTCAGGGAGGGAAACCAATTTGCATGGAAAAAAGAACACTCCCCAAAAAACTGGCAAACTTCAGCAATTCAGTTGCAGATGGAGCATCAATCAATTTCTTTGCTGTCTTTACCATAATTACTGGAGAAAAGTAATAAATTCTTTGCAGATTTAAAGTGAATTTTGTCTCATGTATGCATAAAGCGCTTCTTTGGTAGCGGGAGAAAGTGAGTCATACATACTTTGTACTCCATCAAGTTGTTATTGTGTGCAAGATCTGCCCATGACAAGATCATGGTGTTCCCCATTCGGTGATAAAGTGCAGAGATGGACAGTAATATCTTCTCTCAACAACGTATGAGCTTGTTGAAATAGTACTATCAAATCGCATCATGTACTAAAACGGTTTGATGTTTATTAAGGAGACATTATTGCACCAATATTCCTTTACAGGTGTATTCATCTACACTTACAAATCTAAGAAATAGTAGAGCTGTAAACAGATAGGAGTCTTGTTCCACTGCTTAAACAGTTGTTGTGTTTCATGCATCATAAATGAGTCACAATCAATGTCAGTAGCTGAATACAAGTTTAATGCTGAAGTAGACAAAAAGTGCACAAACCAAGCTTGTGAATGTACTGTAGGTGGTTAGAGACCACATCTTAGTGCTATACAGCGGTAGAAGTGAAATTGTGTACTTCACACTCACCCACACATGTACACATTTGCACACATGTGTAGATTACATTATGCACAAGATCCTGCCACAAAAACCCATGTAATTTATATGCCAATAAATCTTTCCCCTTCCTGAAAACTAAAACTGAACTCTTAAGGGTGGCACAAAAGAAAAGTTCTTTTGAAAAAAGAATAAGAACAACCCCCCGCTCTGTCCTAAATCAGTCACCATAATACCACTGAGTCCTTTGACCCTTTGCAAATACTTTTTCCTTTTGGGAGCAAGCATTGCAAGGTCTGGTATAGCACTACTGTGTATTAGTGTATTACCATTACAGCATGCATCTGTCATTTCCCCAATGAGTAGTGGGTTATTTGTGTACGGCGCAGGGATGCTGATGTTAGTCAGCTGACAGGTGGCAGGTGTTGATGGATTCACTGAAGCCATCTGAGGGGCAGAAAGACAGTCTTCACTCCCGATTTCTTTGAATGAATCTCTATGAAGGTGACGGAGAAATGTTCTAATTACATTTGAGTCAATGTTCTTAGCCTTTTTAAGTGTATAAAACAAAATGATAGTGAAAACTGTCATATGACTACTGATCCAACAGTGCCTCTAAGATACTGCTGCTGATTCTGTGACACATTGACTAATTGGATTCTGTGTCATGACTGTTTGGTTGTCCTCCAGCAAACACCCACCTTCTGTTCCCACGCAGGATTTCCAATAATCATCAACAATGGCACTTATGGGATACTTGATGGATCACAGGTCCTCAAATTAAGTTGTTAGCACCAAAGTGCAATAGAGCACTCAGGTCACACCTGACAGGATAGCCCCAGGATATTGACATATAAATACAACCTTTGACTGATATAATCCACTATAATGGTTATATAGTGAATACCTACTTCACATGTGTTCCATGGTATGTCACATGCAAATATTAGGAGCGTTCGTTGTTATGCATCATCCATGTACTTTTTTACCAATTGTTTTGGTGGCACAATTGCCTGTTGAATTTACCAACAGACCTCTTATGAGGTCACACGAAACAAAATAGCAAGCTGATCGGATAACAGCCACACTTTGTGGTAGGATTGCATCAGTGGTGACATGCCATTTTATAACTTGATGTCTACCTTAATTTTTATGAGTTTCTCAGATTAATCTGATGTTGAAACAAAGAGACAATGAACTTTCATGGCAGGAGTTTGCCTGTGTTCATTCTCCCACAATTGAGATGTTGCTCTTTGAAAATGAATTTTGAAAATGAACATCAGCTACAACTATTTGCCAGTTCTTTAACATATAATTAATGACACTGGGTTGCAACAGAAAAAACTACAAAAATGCGATTTCCAAATTAAATTTTTTATTGAATGAGCTTGGAGTTTGGAGAATAAAATATTGTGGATTATTATTTAATAAATGCCTTCATGAAAGACTATTTGCATGTGAAATATAGTATTGCTTTTCATATGTTATCTATTTTCCAGGGTTTATATAATAAGTATAAGTATTATAAGATATTATACAAGTATCTCAATGAAGTTTGGCTTATGCCAAATTAGTGACTGCAGATTTGGGGAATTTCTTTAGCTTGTGAGAGATCATCCGTACAGACAAAGCTTTTTTCAAGCCACAGGTAATGTTAAGAAAATAATGTCATGACATTACTTTCTTAACATTGCCTGTGGTTTGGCACTTTTGTAATTGTTTAGACCTAAGAGGACTTTTATCCTGACTCAGTGTTACATTCTTCATCTAATGTTACATTTCATTTTCAAATTTCCATTTATTTAAAACTTGAAAAAGTTTACATTTTAACTTGATATGAACTTGTAATAATGTGATGGTGATACGCTAAAAATATAAAGTTTTGACCTCAAAGTGAATGTGGGAAGATGTCTACATTACTGTTAAAACAATTTTTTTTTCTATAAAATAAAAGTACTGGGATATATTTCGTTCAATAAATGTCCTACAGGCAGAGGAAGAGAAGATCTAGCCTGTCTTACAAACGCAGTAAACTAAACTATTTTTACAAGTGACTACTTATACGAGAGTTCAGCTGCTCTATAAGATGCCCCACTTGGTCAGACTCGGTGCTGCTTGTCTGTTTCAATAGGAGGAAGGGGAACAGGATTGGGAGTCTTTAGCACGTTTTGAACTCTTCAAAGTTCAACAGAGGTGACTTCAGCTCTGTCCAATTATTGTAGTTTAATTGTTCTGAATACAGCTGGTGAATTATGGCTTTTTCAGATAGGGGAGTGACAGTCTGACAGTTTCATAGGAAAAGGGAAAGGAAATAGAATCCTGACTAAAAAGCCATTGGTGAGGACCAGTGAAGAGGCCACATAAGGGCCAGGGTGGGCCAGTGCCACCCAGATTGACAGCCGGCCCACCCAATCAAAACTGTTGTAGCCTATGTTTGAATGAGAGAAGGAATAAAAATGTATTGTTAGTTTCATTAGATAACAAGTTAAACAGTCATGTTAATTGACAGATCGCCTCAGTTTTCAATTTGAAGCAGTAAATCCAATGCTTTAGGTAATCCCCTCAGTGTCCTCCCTTGCTCCGCTAACAGGGTGTGTCCACTAAAGCATTTTTAAAATGCTCTGAACTGCTTGCCTTCCCACAGTTCACGACGCTTGTGTAGTCATGGCCAAACCTGCAGACTTTGGTTCATGTACTTACAAACTCAATGAAAATACCACTTGTACACATTTTGGTGAGGACCAGTGCAAGATTACAGTAGAATACATATTTTGCCAATGGTAATTCAACCAGTCATGTTTGCTGGGCTAGCGAGCCAGTAGTGGCACAGAATAGTCACTTAACAAGTGACGTGACTGAATATAAAATGCAATATTTAAAATCAGTCTCGTCACATTACGTAACTGTGCCCCTCCTTGAACCACCACCTTAACGTGGCGGAGGGGTTTGAGTGCTTGGATGATCCTAGGAGCTATGTTGTCGGGGGCAATAAGCCCCCGGTAGGGTCTGCCAAGGCAAACTGGTTCTAGGTGACTAGCCAGACTAAGCGCGGTTCACCAAAACCCCTATGATGATAAAACAAAGATTTGCTACATCGCCCGGAGTGGCGTTACCAGGGCCCCACCCTGGAGCCAGGCCTGGGGTGGGTGCTCGCAGGCGAGTGCCTGGTGGCCGGGTCTTTGCCCATGGGACCCGGCCGGTATAGCCCAAAAAGGTGACGTGGGATCACCTTCCTGCAGGCCCACCACCCACAGGAAAGACCGTAGAGGGCCGGTGCAGTGTGCTTTGGGCGGCGGTCAGGGGCAGGTGCCTGGACGATAGAGGCCATGCACACGGACTCTAGCGCTGGGGACATGGAATGTCACCTCGCTGGCAGGTAAGGAGCCCGAGCTTGTGCAGGAGATAGAGCGTTACTGGCTAGATATAGTCAGCCTCGCCTCCATGCACAGCCTACGTTTCGGATCCATCATCCTCGAGAGAGGCTGGACTTTTCTCTGGTGTTGCTCGCGGGGAGAGGTGGCGGGCTGGGGTGGGCTTGCTCATAGCCCCGTGGCTCAGCCGCCATGTGTCGGCGTTTACCCCAGTAAACGAGAGGATCGTGTTCCTGCGCCTTCAAGCCGGGGACAGGTCTCTCACTGTTGTCTCGGCCTATGGGCCGAATAACAGTGCAGAGTACAGTGCCTTCTTGGGGTCCCTGGGAGGGGTACTGGACAGTGCACTGACTGGGGACTCCATTGTTCTGCTGGGGGACTTCAACGCCCACGTGGGCAACGACAGTGACACCTGGAGAGGGGTGATTGGGAAGAATGCTCCCCCTGATCTGAACCCGAGCGGTGTTTTGCTGTTGGACTTCTGTGCTGGTTACAGTTTGTCCATAACGAACACCATGTATAAGCATAAGGGCGTCCATCAGTGCACATGGCACCAGGGCACCCTAGGCCAAAGGTCGATGATGGACTTTGCTGTCGTGTCCTCTGACCTGCGGCCGCGTGTCTCGGACACTCGAGTAAGGAGAGGGGCGGAGCTGTCAACTGATCATTACCAGGTCGTGAGCTGGATCCGCTGGTAAATAATAGTGCAATTACTCCTTACCACTGTATATTTTGAATAATTTGGAATCTCACTTATGTCTTTTTTGTAGAATCAAGTTAAGTTAAGGGGTGCATGGTGGCAGCGTGATTAGAGATCTTGCCTCCCAATGAGGAGATCATGCATATAATTTTTGGGCCACATCCAACATCACATGATCTCTCCTGGTGGAGTCTGCATGTCCTCCTCGTGTTACTGTGGGTTCTCTCCAGGCACTCTGACTTCCTTCCACTGTCCAAAGACATGCATGTGATAGGTTAATTGGAAATTCTAAATTGCCCATAGTAAATGAATGCAAGAGTGAATGGTTGTCAATTTAGAATCAGATTTAAAGTCCTACTCCTCACATATAAGTCCATAAATGGCATGGCCCCTCACTACCTCAAAGATGTTGTAGTACCATATCACCCAGCCAGAGCACTTCGCTCCGAAAGCGCTGGACTATTGGTGGTTCCTCGAGTCTCCAAAAGCACAGTAGGGGGTAGAGCATTTAGCTACCAAGCTCCTGTGTTATGGAATCAGCTCCCTGTTCATGTTAAAGAGGCCGACTCAGTCTCTTTATTTAAGACCAGGCTTAAAGCATTTCTCTTCGAAATGGCTTATGGGCAGGGCATTAGTTGATATCGTAGTTCGCTATGGTCTGTTCGTCGCTGTACACAAGTTTCGATCCCTCCGAGGTGGGCTCTGTCCTGGATGCTGCCATGGCGATGACTCCACCCTACATGCCTCGCCCCGCCTAGCGACTTGATCTGTGGACCCGGGTGCTCCTCAACTGTCGGAGGTACTTCGTACAACAGACGAACTGCTTTCCTCAGACCCACTTCGCTGAATAGCCGAACTCTCCTCGCACCTGATGATCTAGATGAACCCTTCCTTTCGCCTGAGGGGTTCTTTCTTTACAGTCCATCGCAATATGGATGCACACCAGTCCTGGAACATCTACAGCCTGTCCGTCCGTGGGAGCAGGATCTCTCCTTCACTGTGGTTCTCCCTGAGGTTTCTACTTTTTCCCACAGGGTTTTTTTGTAGTTTTTCCTTGCCGAGAAGGAGGGTCTAAGGACAGGGGATGTTCCGGGACAGTCATCCAGTTGCTAAAATCATATGTACTTTTTTATAATGTGGTTTTCTGTTTATTGACCAATGATGGAATCCTTGTCGCCCTTCGAGGCAACTGTTGTTGTGATTTTGGGCGTTACAAAAATAAATTGAATTGAATTGAATTGTCTGTTTTAGCCCTGTGACTTTTTTTGCCTCAGTCCAGGGTGTACCTGGACTGAAGTTACTGGGATAGGCTCCAGTCAACCGTGACCCCCAACAGGAACAAGTGGCACTGCATTCCCTGCCAGGGATCAGCAATAGAAAATGAATACTTTAAGTCTGCATTGTATTTTCTTCTTTTGGCTGCATTTTACATGTATATGTCTGAGGGTACATGCTTTCAGACTTGTTGACCATTGTTGATTCAAACAAAAAAAAATCCACTGGATGTTTTTTGAGATGTTGAAGTTTGACATTGCGTTTAATATAAATTAAATAGTTGAATTTTGTCTCATTATCCACAAGTCTCCTAAAAATCAGGGACTTCTTAAAAATTGTTCTTCAGTTTTTTCAATTATAGTATAAAATACAATTGCAATGCTAACAAATGTTATTTTTACATTTTTTTCAAGAGCTTAAATCTCAGCACAAACATTAGGCAAGTAAACTTAATTAAAAACAAACTTAAGTCTTTCAGATATTGGATATGGTGTTCACAAGTTCTCTTCTATTTACACTTTAATGTAGAGAAGTGCAAAGGGGAGGCCTTTAGGCCCTCCTTTTCTCTCTGTTACTGTCTGTCTCTTATTCAACATTAGATTCCGTGCATTCCTGTCTGTTTGCTCATGCAGTGCCCTCCCTGGAGAGCCCAGGTCTGACTTTCCCAAAGCTGATATTAATATCACAGGCCATTGTGATGGAGTTATTTTCATGGAAGCCCCAGAGGAAGTCACATGGTTGTGATTAGTCCCCTGAGAGCCTCAGCTCTCCATTAAGCTCGTTGTTTCAACTCGCATAACCATCAATGAAGTGGAAAAGCTGAGGAAGTAGCAATCACTGTGGCTATCTAGGATATGTTTTGAGTACCTAATGGACCCAGAATATTTGTTTCCATCTTTTTTGGGACTATTCTTGAGCAGACGCTTTCAAAATAAGCACACATGTGCGTTTACGTTGGCCTACTACCATTAAGATTAATTAGCAAAGGGACTTGGTGCTTAACACACTGTTTAAGCCTGAAAAAAGATGGAGGGGAATTAAAAACCATAAGGAAAAGCACAAGGTCTCACACACACTCATCAACTACATGCAAGGGTAACCTTCAATGCATCTGCCATAAGGAAGACAACTTGAGTTAAGATGGAAAAAAGTGCCCTGAAATACATTTACTCTGTCAGGTTGCTCCTTAAACACACATAACTGAAAAAACAGACATTGCCACATGCATGCTTCCTCTCATAATTCTGTAAGTTCACCTCTTGTCTTGACCTAAAAGCTTCCATTAAGCACTGGGCCACTTCCAGAGAACCTGGACCAGGGAAGCAGTGGACAGCTTTCAAATGAGCGTCTGGTGATTTCTATCATGTCCAACTCACCTAGCCTTCAGGAATGATGGAATCATGTAGCACTTCCTGTTCAGCTTCGCAATCTGAGTTTACAACGATTACTGTAAGCTTGTAATTTTCATGAACAGTTTCTGCTATCAGAAAATATTAAAAATAAGCTGATTTTAAAAGGTGGGGCTGGTGAAACAATCATTAATTGTTCACCAGGCAATACAAATTTCATTAAAATCTCAACAAGAAATTATGTTACTCCTACAGAATTTTGAAAAGGGGCTGGAAAATGTTTCGTATGTTGAGCAAATGCGTTGACCATCCACTTTCGATGGAAATAATTTTCCATAAAATGAACGACTCATATTTGAAGGGAAAGTCCCTCTAGCCTGTTCCTCTACTTTAGAGGTTTGATATAAGAAATAGAAAACTCAGATCTAATGTATATATCAACTCTTTTTTTTGGATTACTGACAACTTAAATCCATGGTTTGGCTACAGCTCAGCCAATGACACAGGTCAAACTGGGGTCACAATAGAGCAATGTCATCCATTAACACTCGAGGAAACATTGATGGTTAAAAAAACAGGAACTATTGGTCAAACGAGCGGATGCCCTCTCCTGTAAAATGGTTGCAGTTTGGAGAATCCCAGAATGTCACCCAGCCGGGTTTAACGTGAAGGAGGTCTCTCCCTGCTATCCATAAGATGTCTGGAACCACAGTATTTCTTAATTCCACGGACAAATGAGTTTATATAGTGATATTTTAACACAACTTGACATTCAGTGTTGGAAGACAGGACAGGCAGTTCTAATAAAAGCCACTCTTAACCAAATAAAATAAACATTATTTTTTGGAAGACATAAATGCCAATTTGGATCCCTTCTTTGTTCAAATGGAAGACATTTTCAGCACCAGTTCAACCCTTCCATTGGCTCACATCTGCATGTCGTCCAAAATGATGTAAGCAAGTTCCCATCACTTTCCCTTATTAATGTCAGCTCCATGTTGAGCGCTGTGTTACACAAACACACACACATATGTTCATAATGCACACACAGCAAGACTCACGTGGGCCCCATTTGACCTGTGCGTGTTAAACTGACACACATATAATACGTCGTCTGTCCCTCAATCCCCCCTGCTGTTCAGCCCCAATAGGACCCGGGAAAATGGAAGATCCACATGGAGGCTGTGACACTGCAGCCCTCTCTATTTCCCAGATCACTAGGGCCAGTGGAGGCTGGCTGGCCGCACATTAACTGGAGCAGGTGCAGTGAGTGGGGCTTGTTTTTCTTCTTTGGCTCCTCAGGAAATCATAAAGCAAATATATTGCTGGAGGACGGTTTTCGGGGTGCCCTGTGAGCAAACTGAGAGGGGAAATGGATCAACGAGTAGCCACCAGGGACAGTAAATCAACAGGCTAAAAGGAGAGCTGAATGTACTGTGTAGGCCCCAGGAGCCCAGCCCAAGGCCAGGGCCTCTGTCAGTCAGAGCCTGGTGTTAATGTCAAAGCCAGCTGGGCCTGGCAAGCTCTCCTCTATAAGGAAGTAATTGAGCTGTCTGTGTCAATCGGCAGTGCTCCACTAGAGGCCATCATGTCACAAGGCAACAACATGACTGAGAGGAAAAAACATTGTCGCTAAACATTTTTTCATCAAAAGCCAATTCCCCCCTCCCTGAAATGTCACTGTACCATTGAGCTTACAATAAGCTTATAGAGACATGCATCCAATTTTTTTGACGGTTTCATTCAATATCAGAAATCTGTTTGTCTTTGGATTTTATGGGCAAGGTTTATAAACGACTTTTACATTTGTGTACCTTAAGAGAATTGTATGTGGGTTGCAGAAATGGTTTGTCAGAAGCATTAGCTACACTGAGGTTCAGGGGCCACCCATGCGCTTTGGTGTAATGGGTCATCACAAATCCATTTGTGCTGCATGTAGAACCCTGAGAGAGATATCCCTGTCGCTCTGTCAAATGCCTTGCTGCACACTAATTTCTTGCTTTGAGTGAAAAACACCCTCTCTGCTACCGCTCTTGATTCATTCATCATCAATCAATACCATCTGGAGTTCCCTGCATGCTTGCCCACCATCACCCCCCCCACACACACACACACACACACTCTTTCCCTCACTGCCCAGAATGTTTTTTCCCTTTGCTAGTTTACAAATGGGAACAGCTGAGGTTTACAGCTACTTCAGACCTAGTCAGACCTGGCAATGGAAGCAGGGCTTGTTACACTGAAAATGCCTCTGAATGCTTCATTATGGACTGTGGACCCAAGCTGGTCTGGACCAATGTTTCTGATTGAGCATTTCAACACATAATATAGGGAAACAGCTGTACAACAAATTAGCCAGTTCTATGTGACGTTGACAAATGTGCTGCTTGGAGCCCTGTTGAGTTTCCACAGCCCTCTCGCCTTAGTCCTCTTACCGGCCACTCCAACAGTAATATTCTCCCTACACAATGTCACCTTCAGATGGATTAAGCATACATTACTGAACATGCATTCTGCATGAATCATTCAATCATAAAATGCTTAATTCTATGACAATAGGACTATACTGTAGCTGGTGAATTGTACCCAAATGACAAAATGTTTGTTACTTTTTCAGTCTTAAAATAATTTCAGTTATTTGAACCACTCTTTCGTGGTTTGAAGTGAGAATGCTTATATAAAACACAATTTTAGGATGTTGCAATTCAAACGACATACTGCATGTTAGAGAACTGAAACTGCATTTGGGTTAAACCCCAGGAGTTGACAGCTGGATTTTGAATAAGTTAAAATGTTCATGAAATATAAGGCTTCCTTATTGTGGTGTTTTTACGAGGAAAGACTTACATGTGACCAATGTCACATGTAAAATAATTCTCTGGAATCACTGAAAACCTTTTTCCAATAGTTTGTGGATTCTGATGCTCCTTTGCAGTTCTGTGAAAGTGCAGTGCCTTCCATGACTCCTAATTTCTCGAGAAAACTATATTAATAACACAGACCTATACTTCCTTATTCTGACAATGACACATTGTCACCGCTTCCTGTTCTGCTATCATAGGGCAAAAGGATTTGCACTCTGATTATCACACACATCCTCATGAAACAATGAAAAGCTATTTTCACCTTAAAAGGTAAAGTTCCTACTATATGTTGAATATCATTCCCCCCAAGACCGACTTTTTCAGGAACACATATGTAACTTCTGTTAACAGTAGGCAGGGAGATTTGTGTGACCAATTACTTTTTTGGAGACCAATGAGCTGGTTTCATGTACTTTAACATAATAAACTGTAGATGCTTGGTACAAGTGAAGAAAGTCTACCTGCCGTCCAGAATGATGGATGTAATGATGAATAAAGAGACTGATGACATTCTGGACTGGCAACAGCAGGGTATGTTTGATGACCTAGATTTAGCCTGACCAAGTCTATAAAGTCTAGCCAGGAAGTGTGTACGACCGTTTAGATGGGTAGCATCTCCCATGTTATGGCAAATAAGGGGAGGCCCAATCTCCTTTCTTCCAGATTTAAAAAGTTGTGTTGACAGGCTAAATGTCATGCCATATGTTTGATGGAAAGTATTGACCAAGTATCACCAGGGCATTCATCAGCAAGGAAGGTTAAATATGTTTAACAGTTGCACATTATGTCATGTAGCCTCCTTTCCAACTGTAAGTAGATAAAGTAAAAATATTTCAATTTACTGTTTATGGAAAATCTAACATCTCAGTGGACTGGTTGATTTGGAATCTGCTGTGCTTCTCAAATTAGATTTTATAGAGTATATACCACCTCATCTGAGGTTAGCTATAACATTAAATATTGTAAAATCTGCTTGCTGAATATGGTAAAACATACCGTATTATGTATTTTCTCTGTTACAGGCATGGCGATATTTGAAAGTTAACTGTGACATGTCTATGATCATCCTGACAGGGGAGATGGGGAAAGTCTTTCTTGAGACTAGTTTGACTTACAGTTGTAGAGTAGGTAATTTGCTTTTTCAAAGGAAGCAAGGTCTGGGAACAATTTTAGCTGACGCAAAACCACATATTTTATCCATGTTTCTGCCAAGAGTGTAACACAATCTCAGATCCCACTGGCAAAATTAACGTTTATGAGTGTTTTTAATGGGCTACCTCAGACCTGAGCTTTGTAAAATTATGCTTGTGCTACCAGGGCCTGTGAAATTATTTCAGAGCAATAAAGAAAACATCATTTTCTACTGCCTTAACTGAAAATAAGAGCAACTCCCTTCAACAAGTCATTTTGAATATAGTGATGTTGGAAGGCCCTTGGTTTGTTAACGATTGGCATTTTGAATAGGCCTATTATCCTGAAAGTCCCACAGAACCGTTTAAACATTTTGTATCGTAAGATGTATTACAGAGATGAATTAGAGAAAGAGGATAATACAGAGAGATTGGAACCCATTTTGAAAAAAGATCGTGGAGAAAACATCAAGACAAGTGTGCCATTTTTTGGAGAAGGTGTTAAGTGTGTGTAAGGTCAACCATTTTTACCAAACACGTCCCCCAGCCAGATCCGGTCCTGTTAAGGGTTAACTGTCCAGAACCCCTCCATTGAGAGAGATGAAATGTTGCGTTGACGTGAATGAATGCGTGTGTACTGCGGCAACTTGGGAGAAGATCTGGGAGCCCTTTATCACCTTCCCGAGCTATTGAGGAAAAGTAATGCCCCCTCTGTTATCCTCATCACCAACGGAGCTAGCAAGTCTGGGGGGATATCCTGTTGAGAAACCAAACGCATTTATCCTACGTGTGGTGGTTTCGGTGACACAAGATTTACAAAATGTTCCACCCGCCTCCACTTACCTCTTTACAATAATCCAAATATAGAGTAATGGGGCTTAGATCCTCTGTTATTTCAGACAACAGGGAATACCCAAAGTGGTGCCAACTTAAGCGAAATGGAAAGTCAAGGACGAGTATCAGTGGGGCGTCCTCATCGCCATTGGCAAACGTACCTGGATTTCTGACACATGTCAAGTTACTGAAGGCTACAGGGGAAGACAAATCCTTCATGATTGATTCCGATGAATTGACTTGATGTTTAACATCAAAATATGACCTCAAATGAAAAGTGTCCAACATTAAATAGTTGGAGTGGATAGATAACACACAATTTACACAGAAGCCTTTTTAGAGAGCAAAAGAAATTACTCACCATTCAGCTAAATGACTTGAGTAAAGGTTTAAAACCACTGTAAAACAATTCTGTGGGCTTGGTAAGGAGGAACTATTAAGTAGTTAAAGTAATTCAAAACATCCATTCGCCATAATACACATTGAGGTTTTGGGATTTCTGGAAACCTGAAATCCACAAAGCAAAGTATTCCCCTCATCAATATGAATAAACATATTGCCTCAAACACACAAAAAATATTTTTGCTAACATTCTGTGTTTGATGAATTTCTCAATCACATGTAGTCAGATGACTACTCCGTGTCTGTGTTTTGATAAGCATACATCTCATCCGTTTTGCCTACATGAAGGCATTGTGACAGAGCCTTTGACATGCTGACCAAAGAAATGATATTAACATTGGAAACCAGAGGAAATCAGGGTAAGGGCCACCCAGGTTGTCAAGGGGTCTGTAGAGCCAGAGAGAGTGTATCTTGGACAAGTCGCCAAGCTACTCTTGCATTTCCTATCATTAATTTTACGCAGGCGACCAGTCCTGCTCCGTACATCAAACATCTGGGCCAGAATACGCTGGCTTTCTTTTCTTTCTTTCTTTCTTTCTTTCTCACTCTCTGTCTGTTTTTGACATTGAGTGGAGACAGTGCTTGTCATTTTCACCATACACTGTGCGCCTTGGAACTGCACCTTAATCTTCAGTACTGACAATGAAAGACATGGTACAGTGACTCACAGTTAGCATTGGACAAGTTGAATGTAGTTGCACATCTCTTTGCAGCTTGAATAAACATACTCCTAGTTTGGAACAGTTGTGTTGTTGCAGTGTCAGAGCTAGATTAGAGCACTGGATACCCGGTCACCCACTGCTCATGCACTTAAGCAGAAACATAGATGAGCTTTGATGTGTTCTCATCACAGTGCAGTATAGCATGTCACCTATAACATGTTATGCATTTAAAATGTGAACTCAGTCTTTGGCACCTAAAGGTGTAAGTTATATTAGGGAAAGTTTTGTACCCTGCAAACATTTTGTAATATAATGAGGCTCTCATTTTTAGCACCACAGACAGCTCAGTGAGGGTGGAATGTCAATTTGTAATTTTTAGGCCGGCTGCTACCTTTCAGCCAATTAGGCTCCTGCATTCCTGTTCCAGCCTTTGGCAAGACTGGCCTCTCTGCCTTATTTAGTGAAACCGCTGTCAATCCAACTCAAGCTGGGGCGCAGTTTCTTATATTACAATACATTTATACCGCTACTAGTATAAAATGCATATGGTTCAAAGTAAGAAAGTTAAGATGCTTTTTAGACCTAGTGGAGCCAGAATAACTGGGACAACTATGATGGGTGCAAGTATTTTGGTCTACCATTTTTGTATACTTTTCAAACTTTCAAATTATGTACCACAGGCTACACTGATATATTATTTTTTTTTTAAATGTTGGTACAATAGACTGTAAAGAGAATGAACGGTTTAAAAGCTCTGAAAAATTCATTCAAAATATCTCATTTGCCTCCTAGTGGCTGGCTGCAGTATAGAGTCTCGCCCCTTCCATGTTAGTGAGTGGAAAATTAGCCTAACCAAAAAATCGTCACTTCAAAGCGCGTACTTGTTTTCTTTTTTTTCAGAGATGGTTTGTGCAATTGTAGGTAGTTGTCATCACGCTAATATCTGCTCAAGTGCTATTTTCTCTAATCCGTTTGGTTTAATGGGTTATTTGACCATATAAAAAGGGACTAGCGCGTGTGCTTGTGATTTGACCAGGCGTGTAACTTCAATAATTTACCCCCGCTTCCCTGTCACTACTGCGCAGATTCTGGTCTAAATGGCAACACCAGTCATTGCAAATGCGCTAGCTAACAGTAGCTGAGTCGTTCAGCTAGGGAACAGGGACAGAATCAGAACAGAATCGGTTTTATTCGCCATGGAAGATATACAAGCACAGAATTGACCGTGGCAGGGAAGTGCAAACATAGAACATATATGAAACAAGAATATATGAAGACATCAGTGACGTGCAAGTCAGATTTACAAATACATGAATTCAACAGAGTAGCAAAAATTCACAATTTAAGTAGTTGCTTGCATATTTCACTAATGGTTTAGCATTACATCTACAGCAGCTCAGAGAGCACATTTGCTCTTCTCCCTGTGTTGTTAATTTACCTTCACAATTCCAAAAATGGAAGAATAGAAGTTCAAAACAGAAAGTTTTATTCTTTTTTCTCATCATTAATTCATTCATTTTCTACTGCTGATCCCTGGCAGGGATTGCAGCACCGCTTGTTCCCGTTGGGGTCGCTGGTGACTGGAGCCCATCCCAGTAATTTCAGGCCTTAGGCAGGGTACACCCTGGACTAGGGCCAACAAGTCGCAGGGCTAACACAGAGACACAGACAACCATTCACTCTTACATTCATTCATTCACTAGGGGACATACAGGGGGCATTAGAAATACAGAATTTCCGTTTAACCTATTACATGCATGTCTTTACAAATATATGTCGTCGGATTCCCAATATTTAAGAGTTAAAAGTTGAAATATTTTTGACTGAAAGTTCAACTTTGAAAAATGTCTTAGTTTAGAAATCAAATTCTCAATGTTTAGGGTGAGAAATCACAGCTAAGCTCTAGCTTAGCTGTGACCCACTGACAGTGATTTTTTGTTGTGGTGTTTTTAGCAACCCGGTCATGAAGTCTAAACAGCAGGCTCACTATCACCGCCTTCCTTGAAGTAGAGGTACTGGCTGCCTCAAGGCAAGCGTTTTCCTTGTGGATTTATGTCAGATTAATAAGACCTAAATATAATACTCATGTGAAACACATTACTGAACACTGGAAATTAAGATGTATAATAAAAGTTTCTTCAAACAATGTATTGTAAACATACACAGAAATGAAAACAAGCACGCGCTCAATCCAGTTTGTGAGGGATTGCGCAACCTGAAGGGAGGCTCTGCCTCGTCCATGCCTCACCTCTAATCTCTCCATTGTATTGGAACCGGAAATACAGAATTTCAGCAATGTTTACTATCAAAATGATCAAAATACATAGGAATCACAGAAACATTGCATTGAAATCATAGACCCGAGGACAAATATTAATACATACTTTATTTTATGATGTCCTTTCTTTTTCTTCTCATGATGACAGGTGAGGCACAGCCTCACTTGCCTCCCCTGACTGCACGTCCCTGGAAGACATATATCCAAAATCAGATACAAACACATGACTTTGGATTCTCTGTACGTTAACGCATGCTACAGAAAACATGAACATGCTTGCCTGACCAGATATATGATCAAATAGT
Source organism: Plecoglossus altivelis (assembly GCA_036571765.1). NCBI lineage: Eukaryota > Metazoa > Chordata > Actinopteri > Osmeriformes > Plecoglossidae > Plecoglossus > Plecoglossus altivelis. The sequence goes on along the minus strand of BROE01000004.1, from coordinate 15,777,047 downwards.
CCTTAAATAGGACATGCACAGGCTAGATTGATTCATTTCCATCTTCTGCTTCATGATCGATAAACCATTGTCAGCATGATTGTCTTGCCAGTAGCAAAACATTTACATTTACATTAGAGGCAATTCATAATTTGTTTCATGTAATTAGCATCTTCCATTGCACAAACCTTACAAATACTGCACATGTTTGCTTACGGGTAGCTTGTGGCTATATGACGGTAAGGAGTTTAGTCATTGAGACCAAAGATGCTTGGAAGATGGACAACCATCAAGCCTTACACAAGCCTACTTTTCTGTCAAAATATTAGTGTTTCATTCAGCTACTTCAAAACGTTCAGCCTTTGTAATATTAATTAAAAATATTAGGTTGTTACTCATTTTAATGTTTTAAAGACCTGTCACAATTGAAGACACCCAAAAGTTAAACAACTTTGAAGTTATTTTCATACAAATGTATGATTTGAGAATCTGCTTGTTCATGTAATTAGGGGCATTGGCTACTTTTTGCTGACATCAATCTTTGCATGTCAAAGATTATTCCATTTACTTGCCAAACTATTTCCCAACATATTGTATTTTGAGTATTACCCTTACAGGAAGTATCAGGTCCAGCTTTTGCTCAATACAATTCCATTTACAAAAATCAAAGATTCCATACAATTTGATTCATTTTGGGCTTGTTATTCTCTCTGACATAATCATAATTGCAAAACATTGTGTTGCAGCTCTTCATAAGAAAATGGCCTGTGAAACCTTAAGTGATTTATAATTGCCTATCTGGTATACACCTTGAAGAGGTGGTTAGAACTCTGTACTTTGTCACTTCTGCAAGGATCAACTAAGGCTGGCAAAAGTGCTGAAAACTTTCCAATATATCATGTTCTTATTAATAAGAAAATCTCCTTATCAAGCAGTGATATCACATATTGCACATCTTGCTGACAGTAGACCATGAAACCAATAAAGATGACCTGGAATGTGCTGTTAACCTCACCAGAGTCTCTGCGTGAATGTGTTTAGATTTGATGTCATCGCAGTGCATTAGGCACAGTATAAACACAGGGAACAGGCCTTTTACTGTGTCTGAAACCAGACACACAATTCTGATAATCAAACAAGTTAAAGAACACTGTAAGTGCAGTCTCATGCAAATAATTAAAAATAGAATTTTAGATGCACACTGGTCTGACCTAGATAGTGTCACAGGGTGAGAGTGAATGGATGGGGAGGCACAAGTCATCTTCTAAAAACACCAAGCAGACAGTTCAAAGAATGTCCAAACAAAGAAAGTGACATCCATCATATCAAAACCGTTTTACGTTTTATTTGGGCCTCTGGTATCTCTCATCGCTCTTGTAACATGACAGTAATTACAGCCATCAAGGTGCTCGGCTGGAGCCATCGTCCAAGAGCACGGAGACTGCTTCTCCTCAGTGCTCCCAGCATGGACGCTTGACATCATTTGCTCGTTTATTTTAAAAGGGCCTGAAGTATGTAATGGCGGTAATTGCAGACAGGTCAGATTTATACAGAAAGCCATCAGCCTGGCCTTATCCATACATCAACTTAACTGTTACTCTGAGAATAATCTTATAAACAAGATAAAGTATTACAGAGAGGAGAGAACATCCTATACAAAACCACGCATTTGCTTTACTTTCAAGACTTGTAAATCGTCAGAAAATCAGTCCTCCTCTGCCAGTATCTAAGATGAAGTCACAGATACGGAGGGAGTAGAATAAATTTTGGTGATAAACGTTGACATGTTTGTACAGCAACTGGCACATAAAACAAGTCGTGATAACACTTAACTATCTTAATATGTTCACATTTTGCCTCAACAGCTATTTGTTGGGGTTATTACCTCTTGAAGCTGGCTGCAGTGCAAGCAAGGCCCAAAGCAAAATAAATACTCAGAAATACTCATAGAAATACTATGTCTCAAAGTTCTTTAAGTGTTTAAATGTATTTTAAATTCAGCAGAGATTATTTTTTATTTTCCCTCTTAAATATGAAATACTGAAGACTAGAATTCAGCATTTTTACTGCTGTGAAACTTAACAACAAATTATTTTTCTGTGTAAAACAGACTTGATTGATTTGCAGCGGTAGTTATTGAGGTGTCACTATATTAGGTTTCACAGTATTAATGTATATGATGTCATTACTTTCCATATTTTAATGTGTTTTGAATGATTTAACAATCACACCACCACATATTAATTCAAAGGAAAATGCTGAAGCTAAATCACAAGTATTTAGAATTCTCCAATAAAACTGAGACTGTGAATAGAAAAGGGCTCCTCTTGGGAGAGCAATGTGCATAACATCAACAATCTGCTCTGAAATGTAAAATAAAGAAAGTGACCCTTGGCCCCAGCTCCAGCCTGTCTACTATTCATCAGCTTCCACAGGCTCCACTAAAAGCAGGCTTACAGCCGTCCGGCTCGCAAGGCATGAAATATGTTCTTGTGAATAGACAGAAAGTGTCAATGAGGTGGTATTTCTCAGGCCGCCTGTCTTTGCGTTATCGTAGGATGTGGAGGCAGAGTGAAGGAGAGAGAGCGGAGTGGGGAGGAGAGGAGCCCTAAAGCATGATTTACTTGACCTCACAGAGCTGGAACTCACGGCGAGAGCCTCATTAATTCCCAGGGTCATTCCGTTTGGACATAAATTGGTTAAAAATCGGAACGAATGGAAGACTTCCAGACATACACAAAGAGTTATGAAATCACAAGCCCACTCCCTCCCTATTCGACGCTCCAATGTCCTTACTGTGAATGCTAGAGTTTCCAAATCGGCTGGCGTAAATCACCCGGACCGGTTCAGAGGAGTCGCCTAATCCTGATCGGGGGGAGTTGGCCAGTGGAACGTTTTGTGCTTATTAGGCTGCAAATATGGTGTTGTTTTATACGATTATCAACTGCAAAGGATTTTTCACCCCCATCCATTTCGGGGCCTGGCTCTGTCTTTTGTTTGGGAAAACAGAGGCTGGAGCAACTGCAGGACCGAGTAGGAAGCCCAATAAATTACACTAATGCACACAATCAAAGCGGCTCATATTCCTCCTGGCTTGTTATCAAGACTACTCCAGAGAGAATGTAAACTACCTCTCCCTCTTTCCCCTCCCCGTGCCAATATTTAATGCTATCTTCTTGTAAAACATCTATGTTTATGTAACAACAAATAAAAAGGCAGATTATTTCCAGTTTTTCTCATTTTCATTTTTGCAAAGACAAATGGCTGTCTAATGTTGCTGCTGGTTTCATGAATACAGATACAGATAAAGATGAGTTCTATAAACTACAAAATAAAATGATGATCTGATGATGTCATACTAGGAGTTTATTTAGCCAGAGACAGGCTCCAGGATGAGGCTCTTTTAAAGAAGCGTAGGCCCACACAAGGAAGAATCTGGAAAAGAAAACAAGCTTTAACCCGATAGAAAAAACGTACACGATTTCAAGCAAGGTTTATTTGGAAACCCACAGACTAAGGTTAAAATGAACCTAATGAGACAGCAGCCTGTCCAGAATAGATGAATCACTGCCGGATCAGGGTTATCGCCCACTGCCGTGCTCCAGTACTTTTAATCAGGCTCCTCACTGGTCACTCCCTATCACCCAGCAGTCCATCTCTGCAGCCGTCACCATCCATCAGGACCCACTGACAGGTCCAAGGAGCCAGGCTGGGAAGTACATTAGTAAATTATTGCCTAGTGTCTTAGTCACTGTGTCCAACATGTCTCAGACACAAACATTAAAACACACTTATAACACACCCATTAGTTTGTATGGACACAAACACACACACACATACACTTAGTACGCAATTTCACCTATCCATCCACAGTTCAAATGTATCTGCACAAAGGAACGCTTCCCCCAAACAGGTTCATGAGCACTATACACTTACACAAACACACACACTATTTTCTTCCATACAAACAGACACACTTATCTTCTCCTAAGTGCTGGTCTGTCACGCTCTTTATGTATGTGTGTGGAGTGTCGGGCTCTTGATTATTTTAAGTTTAAAGGTGATTTAGTGTTGTTGGAGTTAAAGCAAAATCAGTCACTCCAAGTGACATGCCCCCCCAATCTCACCACCCTCCAATTGCAAGGGAATGTTGTCAAAGCAGTCTTTTGTCTTACTGAAGGTGATAAAGTGGAAATAAAAATATTGTTTCCTTTGGCTTTAAAATGCGAAGGGGTAGTGAATAGGACAACAGTTGATTGCTTTATTATGTTGCTGGTGTATGTTTCAAGACTCTTCAGTCATTTTATATCTCATAAAACACAAAAGGCTAAGTTAGACTCGACATGCTTCATCTACCACGTTTCAAGGCCTCTTCGCTTTGAGGTGCCAAAGAGTTTGCTAGTATTATCTGCGCTCTTTGGTTTTAGGAATTAGAAGCTCTGTGAATATGCTTCCCCCTGCAAGACACGACAAAGATGTAAGAGCTATGATATGGTGCTTATGTTGTTGGAAAGCAAGCACATTGGCCAGTTTGTCAATGATGTGGTTGAGAATCGTAAAGGGAAGTATCTCGCCACCTTACCAATGTGTTATCCTGCTTGGCCACAATATAGACACCAAGGTCCAGTTTTACATTGATTGTTATAGAGAAATTGCATGTAGTTTAGTATGCTCTTGCTTAAAAAATGCAATGCTTTGGATGATGATTAGCAATTAAATTTCAATGTGACTAAAGTGACTGTAAAATGTTATCATCCTTTGAGTCACTTTTGGCAACACAACAATGTTGGCAGTGGTGGTATGAAATTTACTGGCCTTTTGGCTACACTAATGTATACAGGGGGTTATGGGTGCATTTTGACCAGAGTGATATTGGTGACAAACTGAAAACTAATTATAGAAATGTATTACAATTGTATTAATACATCTGTATGTAATATATGGCATTTGTGACTGAAATGTAACAGTAAAAAGCACACTCTTCCTTTTACCTTTTAGGGCTGTCTATGCTTTCGATATTTGTGTATTTTCTGGCTTTTTCATCTGAAGAGGTCTGCTTGGTAAATTACCGGACACATTTCAGGTGTTCGATAACGTAAGAGTATGATCCATATGCTCCATTACAGCATCCAGTAAAGCCAACAATCGAACAACTGCCTTCCTTGACTCATGGATATCAATGTCAAGACTTCTGGGTATGGAGGCCAAGAGAAGAAAAGAGAGTTGCCCATTTTCTGATTATTTTACACGTTCACTAATATTTTCCCCTTTTTTCTATTAGACCAGGAGTGTCTTGGCCTGGAACCCTAACCAATCGGCAAGTTCATGTTTTCTTTGCTCTGGCAGATGGGTTTGGTCACCCTCCTATTCAGACATATTTCCAGCTGACCTGGCCCAGGTCAATCACAACTGTTTATCTTTTACGGGTTGGATTTGATGACTGTAGAATGAAGGGTTATTGAGGAATTTTTGTAAACAATCAATATCTGCTTCTGATTTTAAACAACTTGTTGAACTGAACAGTACATTTTCACTTTAAGAACAAAAAATTGCACTCAAAGCTTTAGTTGAATAGAAAATTATGTTTGCCTATGTGTGTGTGTTCACCTATAATATACCTATAATCGTTCTCCTTGTAAATTGACTTAAGAAGGATACCTTCTTCTTCTTCCTCTTTAGGCCTCTACAAACCTATTAAAGATCTATGTGTCTTCCAGCTGGATCTGTACACAACACAGCCGCAAATGAGCTCTCTGGGCTTCCCTTCCTCACCATCCAATCTGATGACAACAACTCATGTGGTTGCTATTCCTCCTGCTGCCTGCAGCATCCATGCTGTGCAACATCCGGCCGCAGGGAGCTCACTGCTGCACAGCCCTGTGTCCTGTCATAGCCCTAATGGAAGCCAGATGGCTGCCTGTCTGTTTAAGACTCATAATCAATAGGCTGGGCTTGTCCCTGGCCATTGCTTGTGATCTGGCAGCTTGTTATGAGAAGATTAGTGTAGAAACAGTGCAAACAATTGGAAGTGTGTCGAGAGTGAGATAAACTAATTGGATTCCCCACATGGCTGGTTGGGGAGAAGGGTGGGGGCTGAGAGAAAGAGTGTGTGAGTGTGGGAGGGTGGGGCTGGGGGTGTTTGGGGGGCAGGGAAGGGATCCCTCCCTCCAGCTTCTACAAGCGTCATGACACCACAGGCGTGTTCTCTGGACATCCAGCCAACTCACATGGGGGATGAGACGAGGGGAGATGGGAGAATTCTGCAGAAATTTTTTTCCCCTCCCTGTTCAGATCCATAACCTGAAGTGGCACTCAAAGCAATGCAGTGCATCTCCATTTCCTGCGACTGTTTCCTGCAGTCACAACCAGTAGCTTCATTTCTCTATCAACTGCCTCATGTTAGGAAACATAAAGTTTTTCCACCTTTTTCCCTTGTGCAAAAAAGCACACAGCAGCTAAAGACTGAGCCCCTGAGAGAGAGGCCAAGGTGTCTGGGTTGGAGTGTGTAGGTCACGACCTTTAGCTTGTAATGATCACCTAATGGATATTGTGAGCCTGAGTTCAAATATGTGTTGGGGGAGTGGGCTAAAGAAGAGGCAAAGAGGACGGAAGGAAGGGAAAGGAGAGCCTGGGTTAAAAGCAATACACTATCTCTGTTGTCATAGTGCACACTTTTACAGACTTAATCTTACTTTCATTTTACTTCACTAGAGTAATTTAGAAGCAATTTGAGACTCAGTTGAACTCAAGCATATTTTTCATACAAAACTTATGATCACATTAAATGGCCAGTAGACCATGTCTATCATTTCATTTTATTGACTGTAGGCTATGGGTGTAAGGCTGGGGATCTGAGCCTAGGGGTCTGAGGCTGGGAGTCTGAGGCTGGGGGTCTGAGACTGGGGTTCAGAGGATGGGGGTCTGAGCCTAGGAATCTGGGCCTAGGGGTCTGAGGCTGGGGTTCAGAGGCTGGGGCTCTGAGCCTAGGAATCTGAGTCTAGGGGTCTGAGGCTGGGGTTCAGAGGCTGGGGGTCTAAGGATAGAGGTCTGTAGAAATATCTCTATCTCAGCTGATAAAAGCAGCTGGCCATAGCAACGCTCAGTAAAGTTTTATAGCCAGATACGCACAGATGATCAGGCCAGCTGTGAAGTGTCATGTATTCCCAAACAGACCCTGCAGGAACTGAACTTTCACCTCTCACACACATGGGTTACAGAGCTCACACTCGTACACCCCCACATTGATACACACATAGATACATACACGCAATGACCCTGACTGACTAAGTACTGAAACTGCATACCATTTGTTTTTTGCAAAGCAGTGCTGTTCATGAGACTGTGACTGACCACATGGATACAACGTGAAATAATGGTATCTCCTCTGTCTGTCCCCCCAACAAAGTCAGTTGGAAGGAAACACGAATAAAGGATGTGAAACCGAAATCGCTTTCTATAAATCGCCTACTCTCTCTCTTGTGACTGTGCTCTGGTGGGTGTGGCCCTAGATGTGCATTGCAGCAGACCCCATACAGCCCTGTAGGTCTGGCTAGGCCGCTTTGTTTAAGTCCCAGTGGTCATCCTTCATTCTACCAGTCAGAAACGCTGTCACCCACTTTCTCTCTGTGTACTCTGTTTATTTTGGAACAAGAGCAAGACAAACTGAGGTGACATTTTATTTATTTTGGGACTATAACTCCCTCCCTCCCAACGACAAGCCAAATGTGAAGAAGAATTCCTTGCTAATCCGTTTGTATCAGTTTGTGAGCGGTCTGTTCTCAGGAGGGTGTTGACACTGCATGGCTCCCCTCCTGTCATAAGTGACACAATCACATTGGCACACGCACACGCACACACGTGCACATGCAAGCACAGATTCGTACATGTGCCAACAAATACATATGAACACATTCAGAAAAGCTAGGAAGAGCACATACATGTAATCAGTGTAGCCTGAGTCAGATAAGGAGGGCATTATCTGATAAAAGGACATGAAGAATGAGCTAATTTAGGCTTCTGGGATAGTTCACCAAGGCGGTCTGAACACAGACCCCAGTTCCTCTGCCTCAACAGCAACAAACAAGTAGTAAACTGTTTGTCACAAAATGACAAATACAGTTGATCTATTTCTGTTTTGGATCAGACATTTTCCTTTCACACGTTAAACAGCCCATACAAGTTTAGAGAGAAATCTTGTTGTTTATTTCTATGAAAAGATTATGTGACTATACAATACATTTTCTTGCAATGAAATTTGAAACCATTTTATATGGTTACATTAACCAACATTAAATCAGATCACACCTAAAAATGAGCTAATAAGCTCTTTTTTGCCTCATTATAATTTTACAAGACAAAAAACATGTTTCCATTGGGCTTCAGTTTGACAAGATGTATATCTAGATGTAAATTGATTAATATACATTTCTGCTGCTTCATTTTAGATGCTCTTCCACATTAAACTGCGAGCCTCGATATGGCTGATGAAGAGGAACTGGGCAAACGTCAGGCTAAGTTTAACATCTCTTCTCCTCTTGCACACCAGCGCACATGCTAATCCTGTCACATTACTGTACTGTTACATTGCAGTTACACGCAAATTAGTTCACCCCATATTCAATCATATTAAATAAGCAATGTGTATAACAATTCATTAGAGGAAAATAATGCACTGTATAGCCCATCATTCAAATGATCTGCCATGAGATAAAGAATGAGATGGGCAAGGTCTGGGAAAGCTTAGCAAATTATCGTTATTTTTCCAAAACCACCTTAAATATCTTGTGTTATCAGTGTGAATAAACCCTGTGACCATCAGTGAAACATTAGCACTAAACAGTTCCTTCCTGAACATTAGTTAACCATGGAAATCATGACATCCTTGGCAGCTAGAAAGAACTCTCTTTGTTGGTGCTTAACAGCTCTGATGGTTGCACTGAAACTTCAAACACAAATCATGAAGCCACTGTTGGCTCAACGCACATCTAGAAACAGGATTTAAAGTCTTGGTTTTGTCCCAACGATGACCACTGTATGAATGGCAGATCTTTTTTATCATCTCTGTCTGTGTTAATGTGTAAGGTGCCAGGTGCACTGCTATAGCACCCCAGCCTCTGTGTACAGCACTCCCTGAATTCAGCTTCTATGGAAACAGGCAGGGGGCTTCACTTCACTTCACTTCAAGAAGGCTATCCCAGAGTACTAATCAATACCAAACCTTACCACTTCTCCCAACCAACAGTGTTCACCCCAGTATTTGGCCCAGAATGTCATGGCTGCTGTTTGTCAGAAAATAATTCATATAAGTCCACATTAAGGTAGGTAAAAGGGCTTTTTAGATCATAACTGATGGCTGTTGGCGATCAGTGGTGAGTGTGCAGGCAGGGTATTATTTGAAACGGGTGATGAAAGAGTTTTTAAGTAGGGGTGTCCAGGTGGCACTCCCTCTAGGGACTCTGCTGTCTGTGTGCCTTCCAAGGAAAACTCGGGTTGTTCCAAGGGGAGAGCTTCTGTTCAGGCTAAGAGGGAGGAACTCACAACAGGGTTTTCACTGCCCATGGTGCCCCGCTGGCTGTGGTGGCCCAGCCAGTGTAGGAGTAGGTAACTCTGGAGCCAAGGTGGAGTGAGAGAGGAAGGGAGGGAACTTGAGAGAAACCATGAAAAATGCAGAGTATGAAAATGTCTCCCTTGGTTTATGGCAGCAGAGCAAACCTTCCAAGAGAAACACATCTTTAAATTTAACTTGGGATGCCTTTTTTTCTTCTTCTCTCAACAGTTGGCGAGGGGTTGGTTTCGAAAGCAAGGCCAAGTTGCTTGGAAACTGCAACCATGTTAAAAAAGCACTCAATAATGCTGGTTTTGGAAATGTGGTGACAGCTTCTGTATGAGGGGTTCAGTTTTCAACTTTGGAGAACATGTTTGGTTCAGGATTCATTTTGGGCAGTTATATAATAATCTTGCAGTGTTCAGACAAATATTTACATACATTTCATAAATGAGATATTGATTTTTTATCATTCATAAATGGATGATTGCATAGGGATTGACTGAAATCATATTTTGATACCTGTGGAATTTTAAAGACATTGTCCATTGATGTTTTTTTATAGACTCACTTTGGAAACATTAAATGCAAGTGTAAAACTTAAGGCCAGTACATGTGGTCTATTTCAATTGGAATACAGTCACACATTTTGACTATATTCAAACTATTCAAGACCAAAGGCCATGAGGAACCACGAAGAATCTTTAATGCATGTTATTCCACTGAACTGGATTAACATGAAAGCTGGAAACAGTTTTGGCATGTTATCAAATTAAAGGTTTTATACGGTAGAATAATATTTTTTTAGGCTTCAGTGGAAGTCATCCCTCAGGCTGATGACTCTGGGCTCATTTCGTAGAGAGCATCCCGGCACGGTCTCATAAATCAGCCTTTGATGGAACAAACACACCTTGGTCAGTGCACACACACACATCCCTAAAGAGTGACTACATAAAATGCACCATTGAGATGAGCAGCACCCAAAATATATAAAATTGTATTATATAATTCTAAAATAACTGATTGACCCAAGATGACTCTCTTGCTAGACTCCTAGTCAGTATTTACACATGGTGGCTATATCCTTGGCCAAGGCCTTTGATATTAAGTGGCTGCAGATTTAGCATGCACAGATTATTACTATGTTCTTTTTTTCAAAATTATATTGAGGATTTTGTCAGAAATAAAGAAACGAAGACTTCCCTTTGTTAGTGACATTTGCCATTCTTGCCATCTTAATTTGCAGTTATTTGTGGAATTTTGGTGCTGCTTTGTCTTTTAGGAGTGCTAGGTTGGCTGGTAGCTTTGAATCATTGTGGCAATACAGCAGCCATCTCCATCAGCTTAACAAACTTCTCAGATAATGACAAATTTCTCAGATAATGCTTCAAGGTGCTGGAGACATCACAGTGGCATTCACACCAATCCTTCAGCTTGGTTGTGTTTGGCGGAAGAATCTCCCAAAGATTTTTCAACAGTAATTTGTTTTACACAGTTACTTTTTCAAACACTGAACACTAGAGAATCTTTGAGATTGATATGGTTTATGTATCACCCTGTTATGGGTTGCCAAAGGGGATGTATACAACAGGTTTAAATTGAAAGAGAAGGCTGACATTAAATATGGTCCAGATGGACTTTCTCCTATCCTAGCCATAAAGGTTCTTAAGGCAGTTCACAAATCAAGGCCTCTCAGCATTTTGTTAAGCGTTAGGCTTGTTATTGTTATTTTACGTTTGCAAATACTTAGGTAATTTACAACTTTTCACGGGTAATTTCAGAATCAACCTACCTAGACGTTTTATACATGTGCTTAACAGTTAATACTTGTCTGATAAACTATCCAGAGCCATGTCTCTATTCCATGGAAACTGGTCTGTCTGATACTTTAGAAACATCCCATTGGGCTAGCATGAATTAAGAGCTAGGGTATAGAAGAACACCACCTACCTCATAACTACAGTCAGAGAGCTTTATGAGCAAGGGCACATTATTTCATCTAAGTGTTGGTGTAATGTGTCTCTCATGGAAAAGAAACACGAGGCAACAGGTAGTGAAGAGTGAGAAGGAGAAATGAAATTCAAGATGCTGGGCTTAAATGGAAAAACGGTTGATCTCCAGGGGTCATCCTTCTTTCCGGAGGAGAGGAAAGCGGACGCCATGGTGGGGAGAACTTCTGGTGGTGGTCTGGGACTGGGTCATTTTCTATGAAGTTGTTTCTCTCACACAACCCTGTATTATGGAGACCTTTCATGGTCAGTAACCATCTCAAGGTCTGTAATAGTAACCCTACAAGCAAGATTAATTTTACAGTAAACATAGAAATGGCATAGCTAAAAACGCTGTGTTTCTTCTATTATGCACTATGCTTAGAAAATAATTTTTCATTGAAGAGAGAGCATCAGGGAATGTCACAGATTTATGAGTGTCTTTTAAAATTTAATTATTCTCACAGACACCGATAGACTTAACAGACATGGGCGTGGGGCTTGTGGGGCTCGTTGATGGCATAACATCAGGGTGGAATGTGCTGCATCTTATAGGCCAATGTACAATACTTCTAGCTGACTTTGTGCCTTCCAGAGGGCATAGAAATGAATACAGACAAACACACATATACATTCCTAAACGCAAGGCATATTGTAAATTATTTCGGTTATTTAATCTTGCAAATCTGCGTGCAGTTCTATGCTGTTGGCTAAAACTATATCCTGAGTCAATATCTAATGAAAACACCACACCAAAACAGTGGTAGTACCGATAGTAGTAGTAGTAGTAATAATAGTACTGGTATTTCACGTAACATTATTGGACATATCAGCCAAAACTGTATCCTGTGTCAATGATGAATCGGAACACCCCATCATAACAAAGTATAGTACTAATAGCAATAGTATTTCAAGTAACTAAATTGATTGCCATTCATTATTTTTGAACAGCAAAACATCCAGAACATTTAGGTACATATAAGGCTTCCAGAGGGAAAATAACAGTGATAGGATGATGTCCAGAAGAACACAGGCCTTCCTTTGTCATGTGAAATGTTGTGAGAATCTGACATTAAAGGCTTAAGAGGTTTAGCCAGTGTGAAGTTTGTTGCATTATTGCTGTATCAATGACTTATATCTGTTATAAAAACAGGGCATTTAGCAACCAACTTTATTGCCTGTCTGTTGGATTACTTAAGAAGTATGGATGTCCATAAATGGAGATAGTTTTGATTCTTAGATCAGCGCCTGGCTATATAAAATATACTTGTCCATTTCTTTGCTGATTTCTGGAGCCAGCAAATGTATACAAACTATAAATTTCCCTCTGCTCCAGCAGCTTTCTGAAGCACCCCAGATTTCCTCTTGCATTCTTTGTAGAAAATAATTTTACTGACTTATATTACTGTAACATGGTAAGGTAAGAGCCAAGTGATGTCAAATAATAATTTGTCAAAGGTTTATGACAAATATTAAAAAAAAATAGAAGTAAGTAAGTTTTATATTAAATGTTCAAACTAATTAATTAAGCCCTCCAGAGCTCGAATCAACATCATGATCCTGTCAAATTATCTTCAATGGAGAAATAAAGCCTATGTAGCTGAGGTCTAAGAGCCTAGTCCCAGCTCTAAGGCTTAGACACACTGTCATTCACCAGTGCTGGTCTCACAGTGACAAAGAAGAGGCAAATGTTTTTGCGAAAACTGACCAACATGTCAATCAATCTATGTATAATTCTGCACTGTGTAAAATCATAAAATCTCAGAATGTATTCATTAACTTGTTTAAATCCTTAGTTTTATAATTTAGGAAAACATCTGTCTTGTAAAGTAACCAAAAGAAGCAAATGATTGATAACCCCACTCTGCTGTGCTTTTTATATTTTGCTAAGGCCGTATGTTCATTATAATAGCTTAAATGTGATTACCATGTGTGCCACAGTAAAACGTTATTGATGATACTGTACTATAACCTGTCTCTGTATGTTTTTAAGGAGCAAAACAAGAAAGAAATGGTGTGGTTTTGTTGTTAGCCTATATACTATAAATTAATCTTTTAATATAAACCTTTGTAACTGTGGAGTTAAATCACAGGCACATTGTTCTGTTTAAAATCAGCTTCTATACTGAATATAAAAGACATAAATGGTGCATTCAGATTGACCTAAAAAGACTATCTGACAAGAAAAGAGGAAAGGGAAGAGAAGTCAATTACAGTAGCCTATTAAATTTACTTATCTTAAATAGTAGTAATAAGATAACTTACTAAAATTACATTATGTCTATATTATATCACATTTATATCATGACTATATCAACAACAACAAAATAAATTATTCTGCATTGGTATAAATAAATTCATGTTTGGTCTGTGTGTAATCTTAAATGTAAGAAACCTTTTATTTACAATATTTTCAGTGCAAATTATTATTGACATAATATAATACAAGAATATGGATCAACGCTTTGAGGGAAAATGACATTATCTTTGTTTAATATTCAGAGATTTTCATAATGTTTAAAAAGTGGTTAAAAATTATATTCATTTAAGGAAAGGGTCATGCACATAGTGCTCCTAAAAGGTATGACTCTCATGAAACTTTAAAAAACAGGCACATAGCTGATGCTTTGCACAGCACAAACCTATCTATGCATTTCAATAACATCTGTCTCAATTATAAAAATACTTAAATTACCGTTAGCAAATGACGAAAATTGACCAAGTCCATTCACATCACCATTTGCGATGATGCCACAGCGTCTATGAGAGGATCGATTGTTGTCTCAGCTGTATTTACAGGGGTTGCCCCTGTCATGATGACACTAGTCTTATTATGTTCAGTGATGTCAACATCACTCTTGTCTTCTTGTCCCTCATCGAATTCAGATTCGCTCGCCTCACTCTCACACTCGGACTCATCCGGTTCTTTGGGCTCGGCCTCTACCAGTGTTTTGTCTGGCTGCTCCTTCTCCTTGTCTTTCTGTGCCTGGGCTTCTTTAGAGTGTCTCCACTTCATACGCCTGTTCTGGAACCACACTTTTACCTGCAAAGTAACAACAGTTGAAAAATTAAACATGTACAGCGTGAAATTATCTCAGATAAATTGTTGTTTACATAGCCTACTCCGCAAAACAAACTAGTCATTGTGTGTTTGATTAATTATTTAACCATGAAGTGTGATCTCTATTTACAATCATTTGTTGTAATTGACTTTCATTTCCTCAGAAGTATCCATTGGGTAAGGTAGGCTACTGCTTACAGGCTAAATGTGGGGAGTATCCTTGAGTGAAAACCTCCTGTCTCTGACTACAAAGCCATGCACAATTATGGTGTTCTGAAATTAATTTGTATAGATTGGTTATTATAATAAATCAATGAAAACGTACCTGAGCGTCTGTAAGTCCAAGCATAGCAGCCAGTTGTTTTCTGTCAGGTTTGGTCACGTATTTTTGTATTTCAAAGCGTTTCTCAAGTCCCTTTCTCTGCAGGTTAGAGAAGACTGCCCTGGACCAAGACCTTTTCCTTTTGTATGTCTGTGGCATTGTGTCTTTCGTAAGTACAGCATATGGACCTGCACAAACAAAAAGACACAGAAAATAAGGAAATTACATTTCATAAAATATGAAGAAAAAGCTCACTTGTTCAGTACGCACCAAATTAGACACATTAAGACAGGGGACAGACTACCATGCACCAAATATTTACGAATATGGGCACTAAAAAAGCTTATCTTAATGTGGTGAAGAATGGTCTGGTTGGACGCCATTATACCCTGTATGTCTAAAAGGCCCTGTACGTAAGGACGTCTACCTGGGAAGGTGTCCTGAAACTGATGCTGCCCTGATTGCCTGGCGCTGTTTAGTGAGCTCATCATGGAGGATGCGTCGCTCATCCCAGGGTCTATGGACGCGAAGTAGTGGCTCGCCGAGGGCTGCACTGGGACGTGAATCCCTGACTGACGGTTCGAGCTAACAATGGATGTAAGATCTGTCACAGGGCGAGACATAAACCAATGAATATTACCGCCACGTTTGCTTATAATTCTCGTCTGACAAAATCTGAAGGCACATGAATGTGACCCGAGGCTCGAATGTAGCCTCTTATTTTTATGGCGGAAGCTTAGGTGTTTTCATTAGAGGGTTTAGAGAGGAAATAAAATAAAGTGGACTATAAGGTCTACACATGTTTCCAGTGCTTGTATTTGTCATTTGTTATTTAATAAATCAGAGGTCATTAGTGTGACGTATGCTTTCTTTTACTGACAGAAAGGGAAATTAGTCAATCTCAGCTGTTTTAGATAATGGCAAGTGGTTGACTTGTTCATTTTAGAGACTACATTTGGAAGTGCAAACATACCTCTTAGAGATGTCGTTTCTTTCATTTTTATGTCGAAATCTGTTGACAATATCCTATCGATTCCGAACTTCAGGTCTTTACTTGAGGGTGGAGGAGCTTGTTGGGAGCTGAGCGCTGTTCTTGATAGAGAAGTTAAGTGTATTCCATGTCTGTGATACGGAGACGCTGGGTTCACTCTCGAGCCGTAAAGTGAGGGCTCCGGAGAAACCGGAGAAGGACGCAACGGAGACCCGGAGGACTGAACCTGAGCACGGTGTCCCATATGAGCCATGAGGGCCGACGACCCCGGGATGTTTTCAGTATCCCCAACCTGCAATATGTCTGCAATGCAAAATGAAGATTTCTTCATTGTATCCACTGAAAAGCCCCCCGTGCAGTAAGCAGACCAAAGACTAAAGTTCGATGCGTAAAACGGGTTTAGTCCGGCTGTATACATCCTGGACTCTACGTCTTAAGTTGATCAAAGTCGTCAAGATAATGTAATAGGCATGTACGTTCGTGTGGAGTCAAAGATAGTTGTGTCCTTATGATAAGTGCCAGCAATAGTTCTCACAACTTTGAAATTCTAGCCTGTTAGTTCCAAAATGAAGTTTCAACTCTGATAGCGATTGGTTACTTTCTAGCCAATGGAGGTCAGGTCCTCATGTTTAACACGCCCTTGCGATGGAGATTCGGCGTCTGATATTGACAATGTCAATGTCTAGGTTGATTCATAAACAATGTGGCTATATTATATATAAGTGAGTAGCCCCATCTCAAATTGCTGGATTACGTGTTATAAAGATAACCTAACAGTGTTTGAAAATCCTAATGTGTGACTAATAATGGACACAAACAGTATATTGTTATATTTCCACAAAGTACATATATCTAAATGACGCTGGTTGCCAAAAACTCCAGACATAAATGTTCTCCACCTAAGTAACCATTCTATATAACTGCAATGCAAGTTCATTTCCAATCGCATCATTGCTTTACTACGCAGGCGCCTTTTAACAGCACCAAACGGATAACAAGTGCAGATTAACTTTTTTTTTTTAAATTAATGTTCACTTAAATGTAGGATCCGTATGAATATATTATGAAATATATTCCTTTGCAAAGCCTTCACAATGTGTGAAATAATTCTAGCTGACATTTCTGATATATAACTATTTTTAGAACAAATCAAAAACGCATCTTTTATTTTCTATGTATAATTTATTGTTAGTGCATTTGTATTTTAATTGAATTCGTGTTCAATTTGAATTGTACATATAAATAAACCCTTTCATAGCAAGCGTCTGCAGGCAGGCCTATATGTACGTAAAGTCTACGGCGCAGAATATGAGTTTCTCAAAGGAGTTTCTATTAGATTCAGCTCATCCTGTTTTTGATGGGTCCTGATTCGTGTTAAATGAGCGGATATGCCTGCTAGATTTGTTCAAAAATAGAACCTGTTTTAGTATTTTAGGATACAGCAGAAATCCTTATTTCTTCCGGTGCAAAAGGGGGAAACTTTATAATGACTGTTAGAACTTCCTTTTTTCAATATTTGTGCAACTTTATCTCGACCTGCAAGTTGCACGGTGACGCAAATCCGTCCCTATGCTCATAATAAACAAAGGAAATCTATTCCCCACTAAAACGAAAACACAATTAACTTCTGAGGAGATGCTTTGAGACTTACCGAACGAGAACAGACAAAGTCACAAGTTCCACGTGTGAGAGTTAACATGACGTAATTTGGGGGGGCGGGGGGGGGGGGGGGGTTCATACCACTCACTCTAGATGCATAATACTGCTACTCAAATGATTATACTCAGAATCGAATTATCTTGTAATAATAATACAATAAACAGTTTTTTGTTGCCTCACTAATATTATAATTATTGTGAAAGAATGAAGAAGTTGGGAAGAAATGTTTTGTTTGTGAAATGATTTACTGTGAGGTTTAAATGATAATTAAAATAGTATAAGGGGTGTAGGCTATTGATAATTCAATTTTCATCAAATAGATCACGCAAACCGATTCCCAGCAATAAAATAGGCCCTAAATAGGTTACAAATTGCATCCAGAATCTTATTGAAATAAGCGTGTGTGTGAATGTTTGTAGGCTAGGCGATGTATATGTATGCGTGTGAGTGTCATCTCCGTACCAATCAAATAAATCAAATGCGCTTTTGAGATACACAACTACATAGACACTCACTTCTTTATCACACTATTTTTTTTTCTCTCTCTCTCCCTCTACTCTCGTCTCTCTCTCTCTACTCTCTCTCTCTCTCTCGGGGGGGGTTCATACCATCACTCTAAAAGCATTATATGCTACTCAAATGATTATACTCAGAATCGAATTATCTTGTAATAATAATACAATAAACAGTTTTTTGTTGCCTCACTAATATTATAATTATTGTGAAAGAATGAAGAAGTTGGGAAGAAATGTTTTGTTTGTGAAATGATTTACTGTGAGGTTTAAATGATAATTAAAATAGTATAAGGGGTGTAGGCTATTGATAATTCAATTTTCATCAAATAGATCACGCAAACCGATTCCCAGCAATAAAATAGGCCCTAAATAGGTTACAAATTGCATCCAGAATCTTATTGAAATAAGCGTGTGTGTGAATGTGTGTGTAGGCTATGGGTGTATGTGTATGCGTGTGAGTGTCATCTCCGTACCAATCAAATAAATCAAATGCGCTTTTGAGATACACAACTACATAGACACTCACTTCTTTATCACACTATTTTTTTTTCTCTCTCTCTCCCTCTCTCTCTCTCTCTCTCTCTCTCTCTCTCTCTCTCTCTCTCTCTCTGTCTCTCTCTCTCTCTCTCTCTCAAATCGCGTGCTGTAGCTGGTACTACAGAACGCATCGTTCTACTGCACAGAAATGCAGTAAGAAGGCTAGAGGGCTTCATAATCCGGACGTGTCTCTAACCCTGACTGCCTCCTATCACGTAGTTTTCGAGTGACACCTTTCCGGGTTAAAATTAGAAATGAAATATAACGTTTTGCCCTCGATCATGCAGTCATAACAATCCAGGGAAGGGGATGTGAGACGCGATTCGGGTTAGCACGCCTCAGCTATTTAAGGTGCCTATGAGTCCTTTGAGGGTAGCATTAAAACCTGTCAAACTGGTGAAGTACATCCCGCGTTCGCTTGAGACATGAGCTTGCCGACTTTTAATTTACGCATGCAATATGCAATTGTCATTTAACATCACTTGTGAGTCTGACCATACTACATTTTCCCATCGTTTATGGAAAACAGGATATGTCACAACACAAGAAAAGAATACCCCCCCCCCCTCCCCCAGTAAAAGCAGACAATTTTAATTAACCCTACCTCTGATACTATTGTGTTCGTCAGAGTTTGTGAAACCATGGGTCACACAATAGGCTACTTAGTCGGTTGAGAACTAAGATTGACTAGTTCTTACTACCCTTTGAGGCCCAACACCTACTGAAGCTTTGTTCTTGATTGCTTGGTGTCTTATTTTCAGGAAGCCTTATTATGTTGAGGAAAAATGACTTTGACCAATAACATTCATTTAGCAGACGTTTATATCCAGAATACATGCTCTCGGATCAGTTCAATTAAATGATTTTAATTATTATATCGTTTTATTCTAACAGAGAATTATTGCTGTCCTCTTCGAAACATAAAACCAGGCCAAGATTACTATTTCTGGCAATGTTTGTCTCAGGAAGGAACTTTCGCAGATTTAATGGGACCTGGGCCATTGTACACGGCCTTCTGTATGGCAGAGAGCCACTATTTCCACAGCAAAAAAAAAAGAGAGAGAAAAAAATAGAAAGAAAAAAAAGATCTGAGGGAGTTGTCCATTCCGAGTCAATTCAAAACAAGATCGTGCAGTTAATGTGAGCCCAAATGTGTATTTTTTTGCATTCACCTGGTTCCATTAATGCTGCATGAAATTGCACTAGTGGCTTTGTGATGCCAATGTCTGTCTTATCAAAAGTAACGCAGCCTATCATGCGTCCAATCATGTTTGTTACTGTGCGATTTTTAACTGTTTCATCTAAAAGATCAATCTGGCAGGACCTGATGTGGAGTTGTGGCCATGTGCGCTGGACTGATCGTAGCCTATGCGAATTAAACAGTTTTTTTCTTTTTATATGGTGAAATAATCTACGCCATCAGGACCATCTGAGTCTAAATGTTTGTTTTTGTTTCTAGGGTTTTGGAGCCCATCATTTTGATTTGTTTCTAACAGCCGGGCCAAGATGAACTATGCTTGGATGATGAGGCCTGAGAGGCTTTTCATGCATGCCCGTTAGAGGAGACAGGACTCATCACGCAGAAAACATAAAAAATCGAATATATTTGTCCTCCAACGTTGGAAAAGATATTTGTCAAATCTTTAAGTTTGCTCTCAACTCCAACTCCCTGCGTTTAACTCCTCCATATGCCTATGGGCCTACAATTCTTCTCAATGTCTGTCACAATTATAACAATAAAAGCAGAACTATCCTAAATCTTATTTTCCATCAAAATATAGGCTAATTATACATTTGGTATTTCTATTTGTACTACGAAAACGAAGTTTTTACTCAATTTAATGTATACGCCTAGTCTAGCCCCACACAGCCAGATTTAATGCTGATATTTTTTCCGTGTAATTTCAAAAATATTTTTTTCCCTTCACTGAAAAAATATAGTATACAAAGTTTAGAGTGGACAATATTGTCTTTGTTCCAATTATGGTCATAAAATTATACGGATTTTAGCTTTCCCCACAAAAGAGGACGTAGATAAAGACATTACGTGGTCGTTAGGTGGACATTAGAGTGGTAGACTAACCTCGCTCGCCTTTGGCTGTCTCTTCGTTTAAACAACCTAAAGGGCTTCTTTAATGGAAGCTTTTAAATGTGGTGGAGTCCCAGTCCCACTGTCTGTCTATTAACAGCCTCTTTGTTTACATTAAAATAACCTCGTCGCAGATTAAAGTCGCTCTTCCACGCCTCTTGCGAGTAGGTCTTAAGGCCCTAATTACTCCATGGTTCAATGTACACAGGGGTAAATCACATTCACTGAGCACTGCAGGGTCGTCGTGATAAATAGAAGAATGAACTAATGGAAACGCAAAAGGTCATCATAACAAACCATTACATTTTTCTCTCGGTGTCCTGGCATGCATCCCACAGAACGCCGCTCAGCAGAGTGCACAGTACATAATGATACCCATGTGACCAATGGCCTGGGTCGCACTCTGCAACCCCGTGCAAAAAGCACTAGCCAGGTCCACCGTGCATCCAGAGCACTGTCTGTAACTTGCGAGTTTAAGGTTAACAATTTCACATGATGTTTACAGCGAGCCTTCAGCTTTGAGGTTGGACAGAACCTCTCACAGCAGAAGAGATCTATGAAGTTGTCACATAGTGACAAGAGACTGTAGGGCCTACTGCCCTGTTGGTTAATCGTAGTAACACGCCGCTGTGGCAACAAATGCACAAATTATCAAATGACCCAATAACAATGGAGCAAGACACGATACAGTGGCAGGTGTCTGAAAAGGCTTCTCCATTTGTTGACTGTCATGTACAACACTTCATTCATTAATCAACATTAGGTGAGTATGAGAGAGAGAGAGAGAGAGAGAGAGAGAGAGAGAGAGAGAGAGAGAGAGAGAGCAGCAGTTTCCTACACCCTGTACCCTACAGATCAGCAATGCACTTCACCAATGATACACAAGGACTAAAGGTTATGTGAAATTCTGTTTAAAACTCAATTCACTTATCCACACACTTTTCCTTCTCTGTTTTAAGTGCACCTCAACATTTAATGTTTTTTAGGTTTATGATCTAAATATACATCGTATGTATAAATAGAATTTGTTTTCTGTTAATGGGATTACTTAAGTAAATTAAAAGCTATAAGCATTCATAAATAGTATTGTGTTTATAAATCAAGAATGTATATCGACCTATATGCACAATTAAAATCTAAGCAACATAACATCTACAATTATCTATATCTTTCATGAGGAGTAGGTCTAGTAAAATGCTGGAGGATCTCAACGTACTTCCTTATCCACCCTTGCAACGACAACCAAATTCTGACATCTAGTGCTGATTTCTGAAAACAGCAAGCAGGACATATGGCAGATATCATAGGTCTGAGGATAGTGCATAGAGAGAAGCAGTTGAAATCAACTAAACTCTGGTATTCTGTATGAGCGCTGAGGGAAGCTCTTTCCACACAACAGTTGAGTGCCTTTCCCATGCACAGCTCAGCATTGGCTACATGATCCACATGCAGAGTTGTACATGAACATGAGCTAGCTTCCGGGAGACCCACCTCCCTGGGCCACGCCACCAAGGGAGCTATGGGAGGCACATACAGAAACTTGGCAAGTGTATTGTAATCAAGAACAGACCTACTGGAACATATGGCCTGCCTAATGAGAAAAGTCAAATCTAGAAGGGACTAATTTGTTTCTCATGGAATGCCATAGTATTACAAGAATAGAACCTTAGACCACGATGCAGATTAGACCTTCTGTAAAACCAAATCATGACGAAAGAACAACTCAATTGCATACCACACTCTTGATCACAGGAACAAAAAGAACCACTCCAGATCCAAAATGCAACGACACGAGGCAGACTATGTAAAATGATTTAAACAGGTGTTGAGAGCGTTTTGTTTAAGACTTAAACTCCACTAGAACCTTAACATGGCTATCAGAGGGGAAGGTCCACTGGAGAAAGACATGAACCCCAGCTGCTATCCGATTGGCTAACAGTTAATGATTGACACCTTCCCTGCCTCCTTTTCACACACAGATGTCATCTACATTAGTCAGTAAGTCAGTTGTGGCAAAAAATATAATGATGGCCATTTTCAGATGCACTAGCACAAAAACCACAACATAGCACTCAAGTCATATAAAAATGACAATAGAAATTCATTTATTTGAAATCCGTCAACATCCAGACTTTAACCAAGATCTCCATCCGGTCAATATTACTTAAAACTATTTTTTTTTTAGAACTCCCTTTTAATTGGTAAGATATTCAGCAAACCTGGTTCTTAAATGATTGAAGAGTTGCAAAGTCAGTTAAAACCAAGTCAAGTGTCGATACACATATATTCAAATGCACAAAAAGGCATTCTATTTCTGAAGGATTTAAGCATACAATACGACCATTGAAAACTAGTTTAAACCCATTAAAAAAGGAGAAACCTCAATGCATTAATTCTTGGAATTGTGGAAAAATATAACATAGGCTAAAGTCAGAGCAGTGGCATTGGCAACATGAGCACCGCAACAGTAAATATGCTACAAGCGCACAGCCGCAAACATCATTGTCATTATTGTGGGTTATTGCTAGTCCAAAAAGAACATAATGGTATCTAAAACATGGGCTCAAATATTTACAAAATGTCACAAAAGGGTCAGCTGTGGCAGATGACTGCTGTGACCTAGACATACACTATAGCACACATTTCAGTAATTTGATAAGGATGACAGGTCAGGTTCACACAATTTAACTGGCCATTAACTCAATATAAATTAATTTGACCCTTAAAGAAGACAAGATTGAAAACCTGTAACTTAAACACTGATATTTTTTTAACTTCTGTAGGTTATTTTTCGTTTTAAAATCTAATTTAAATGCTTTAAATTGATCAAATGTATAACTGCAGTACAATTTTCTAGTAATCAATGTTTGGCTGAATTCATAATGTCTGTATTGATAATAACATTGCATTCAGCTTCAAGGGCCAACAGAGATTTACTTTATGTATTTGTGGTCAATTTCTTCAGGACTGGTGTAGTGACAGGCATGGCAAGTGATTTGGTCAGCCATTCCACTGTTAGCTCTGTTCATCAGCCTGCACCCTCCCATCAGCCAGTAGCCTCTCCCTCTCTGCCGGATTCCCCCCCTCCTCCTCTTCCAGCATCCCAGCACAGCAGGGCATCCTGGCCATAAGGGGGCGATGGAGGCCATTGTACAGTGCTGCACCCACCAGCAGGATGATGAAGCCCAGCACCTGCAGGCCGTGGAAGCTCTCCCAGCCCAGCATCAGGCTGACAGCCCAGATCACCACAGTGCGCAGGCTGTCCAGCACCATCCGGGTTGTGGCGCTTATCTCCTTGGTGACGCTGATGCCTGCAAAGTTAAAGAAGGCAATGCTGACGGTGTTGCCCAGCAATGCCAGGATGATGAGGGGTTGGTAGCCGATCTGACAGAAGGCATCCAATGCGTCCTCCAGAACATGACGGGGGTTGTTGCTGAAGTTGCCCACGGGGATAAAAAACATGGGGATGAGAAGCAACGAGAGGATGATGAACCCAAAGAACCCTGAAGAGAAAGAAAGAACTGAGGTAAATTCACAGATTTACTTTTTTAATTACACTTGGATGGATATATATATGTATATATCTATATCTAGATATATCTATAGATATATATCTAGATATATCTAGATCTAGATATATCTATAGATATATATCTATAGATATATCTAGATATAACTATATACGTACGTGTATATATCTATATAGATATCTCTATATCTATCTGTATATCTATATAGATATCTCTATATCTATCGATAGATAAATATATATAGATATCTATAGATAGATATATCTATAGCGTTCATCAACGCTTTGACAATCAGCTATTCAGTTTGCTACTTCCAACGAAACCTTATAGTTTCATTTAATTTTAATTTTAAATGGTTCAACCAATTTCAACCAATTTTTAAAAATACACTTTTTCATTAATCATTTTCCAATAGTTATCTATGACAAACAGAATATATTTATAACTTAGTTTCTGTTATTTCGGTTTTAACACTCGTTCTCTGTGCAATTATGTTAACATTTTAAAGTTGTGTGT